>CM064510.1:47885411-48157128 GCA_032716605.1 Paralithodes platypus
GTAGCTCCCTTCCACCCCCCCACAATTCACACCCCTAATAAACTTCAAAACCCCACACTTGTCTCACCACCTCATGACAGACAAACCCACCAACCCCAGATAACCTACAAACCGTCACTGCCACCGACACACCCCACCACTCTGATCCTCCCACACGCACCGTTAACCTCCCCCTCACGCGTGACCCCAACCAAAGTGGTTTCCCCCCCCTCATGCGTACCGAACACCTGCTCACCAGTCGGTCCCCCACCATCATGAGCCCAGCTAAACTTTCAACCTCCCCCTCTTCACCCTTACCCCCCCCCCCCCAAATTCCCCCCCAAAGATCCCGCTCGACAAAATACCACTCCCATCCCAATCCAACCACAAAACTTTTTCCACCTTGGCTAAACCCAAAAATACTCTCTCTCTCGCCCCAAACATAATCAACCTCTCAACTTCAACCACTCCTCGAAATCCTATCCATGTCTCTCCCGAAAATAAAATCAGTCCAAATTCAACCCCTCTCAAACCACAACCCTGCCTGCCCAGACCCCCCCCCACCATCTCCCTATCAAATCCCCACACCCCAAACCTCCAAACCACCCGATCATAGTAAACTCTCAACCTTCAGCCTTACTCACCCTTCCCCAAACCCTACTCACGACCACAACTCTCTACACAATTCAACCCCTCCCCAGCACCAACCTCTTCCGCAACAACAACCCCGACTCGACCTGCCCATTTCATCTTTAAAACCCCCCTATCACTACCCCCGACCGAAACCACTTAGACCCCCCCTCCAAAACTGGCCCCGGGCCAGCTCGCCCCCAGACAAGAACGACAAGAACTAACAGTAGATCCACCCCAATATTCACTAAAAATCAGGATAGGTAGAGGAGGTGGGTCATGCCGGCTCGTCCACAGTCCAGCCTCCCTACCACTCTTGACCTAGATTCCTAGCTTCACTTCCCATTAAAATGTATAATTTTTTCATTCATTCATTCATTCATGATGAGGATATTATTGTACTTGATTTTTTTTTTTTTTTTTTTCAATTCCTAGGCGATTGGGCATGATTCGATAAATTTACATGTTTTCCATATACTGTATATTATTTCTTTCCCTTAGTCATACTACTTTTCTTGTTAACCTACACTTTTCTGACTATGCTTCTTTTTACTTCACCCTTGAGGCTCGAGGACGAGCCTATAATGAAGGAGAGGGAAGTAAAATGCCCCAGAACGAGAAGCCCACCACAGAAGCCATGAACGAACACCACACAGAAACACCAAAGGAAAGGTCCACAGAACGAAAGGACCAGCTGACCTAGCCAGCCATTTCAGACAGGCCCAAGCCCGCAGGGCTAAACAGCTCCAGGACGCACCCATTTACCTTTTCTAAACTGACCATTTTCCACACCTCACGTACACTAACCCTCTCGTGTCCTACACTCCTAACTACAAAGATGATGAACAGGAATATACATTCTTAAAAACACCCATGCCCTGTCCCGACGTTGAGCCAATGCCAACACATCAGACAGCCATAATTATATCTATGTATGTTCTTACATCCGAGAAGTAGATGTTATATATCTTAGAAGTTAAAACGCCCACGCTGTCCCTAGACCTCGTATATCATTTTCCATGACGAGTATAGATATATGTAACCCGTGCTCAGTCGCCCCTTGCATTGTTCCTCTAGTAACTAAGTCTATAATATTAACCGCCACCAGCATTGATACGACATAGCGGCACTGTCCTTGCTACAAAGATGATGAACAGGAATATACATTCATATTAAAAACATGCCCTGTCCCGACGTTGAGCCAATGCCAACACATCAGACAGCCATAATTATATCTATGTATGTTCTTACATCCGAGAAGTAGATGTTATATATCTTAGAAGTTCAAACACCCACGCTTGTCCCTAGACCTCGTATAATTTTCCATGACGAGTATAGATATATGTAACCCGTGCTCAGTCGCCCCTTGCATTGTTCCTCTAGTAACTAAGTCTATAATATTAACTGCCACCAGCATTGATGCGACATAGCGGCACTGTCCTTGTGTCGTATTGTGCCAAGTACAGATCAACCAGGTTTCATCACCTTATTAGGACGACGACTATAATGTCATCGTTCATCGATGTATGCAATCCTTAGGTTAAGTATTTTTATCCGCCATTGTGTTCACCTTTTTCCATTTACTTTCCACAATTGTCATACGTCTTCCCCTTGCCTCCTTCGTATCCACAGTCCACACTACGCCAATTTACTTCGTGTCTTACACCTCTTACCCCAACCAGAGATTGTATAAGATAACCTGGTTACCAGTATCTGTCATAAGTACCCCGAAACAATAACTAAGTACCCCTACGAACTGCCGCTGTTGTTGGTATATTTATATTTAATAGAAAACGCAGTTCCCAGGGCCAACTAATAGTATCCATAACCCTCGGACTGATCACATAACTCTATCTTTTCCAGACTCATATACCACCCCATAGTTGCATTCCCCGGTAGCATTTGGCTAACGTATTCTACTGCCTTTTCAAACTTCCATATCAATTGTAGCCTAATGCCACCCCCACGCCCAGGGACCTTAGGGGCAAAATTTCCCTGTAGCCCTTGAACTCTCCCCCCCCCCTCTCATTAAGACACCCGCGCTTCTCGACTCTTGTCCGACCTAGCCTCTCTCTCATACCTCTTGAAGATCCTTGAATTGTCCGTTGCTAACGCTCTCCAACCTTTTATATATACTCCTATCCAGCCTACCTTCACTTAGTAGGCCAGAACAACATTAGAACTTTACTAGCCCCTTGCATGCCATCTATTCTCTTACAACACATTCACAACCCTGCACCCAATGGTCGTCGGTGCGAGGCTAGCCGCCCCGCCAGTAACTAACTTCTATTGCCATACTTCCAGATAAATGTGGCAGAGTTAGCAACCCAGTCTCCACCACATCCAGCAAACCCTACAATTAACAACCAGCCGAGTAAAACCAGCTAGCTAAGGCACCTTCGGTTTTGGTATTAAGGACACCCACATCTGTCTCATACACAGAGGGTTATTACAAACACTGGTGATATGGCAAGCCCCTAGCCACAGCCGCCGGACGACTATCACAGAGAGAGGGCGCCCAGCTCCCCCTTTTTGCCCACCCGAGGAGGGAGACCCCCACCCCTGCGGAGGTATACCTGGCCCCTGTTTTGACTTTCGAGTCATTGCCAGGTAGCACAGGAATTCTTCCTATCAATGAACTAACCATGCATGACTAACACCTTTACTAACCTCTATTAACTCACAATAAACCATTTACCTTTCTTGCATGCTCTGATCACTAAATTAGCACCTCAGCTATACCATAGAATGAAGATTGAACAATCTAGAGAGACGCTCCTATCACAGCTGTCCCCATCCTCCTCGCAAAGTAGATCCAGTCTCTCTCCCCTAAATACGTCCAGTATAGCCAAAATAGTACCTCTTACTAAGGCTCAGTTATATGAAAATATAAAGGCTTCCTATAGCCCTGTGCCACAACAGTAAATACCATCTTACCTAGTCCCCATATCTATTGAGAGCTCAAATTAAGTCCATAAGACTCGAGATCCCTACTGTCTACAGGGCTCAGAACCGAGCCTATAAATCTAACTCCCGCCCCAGTCAAATCAGTTGAAAGCTAGACACCAACCAGGGGTCACTACCCTGCAGTTAACTTCTAGCTCTGCCCTTGTGTTGTTCCGGAGTGAGATTCCAGAGCCGGCAGACTCCGTGGCAGATTTGGATAGAAGGACCTGCCCACGTATTTGAGAACTTCACACATATGGGCCCCCTGGACGGCCGCGGAACCAGTCGTTAGCCCCCAACATCATGGACGCAAGATAACCAGGACCAGACCCATCAGATGCTACCCAAGATTCCCTTTAGCAGTACTACATATTACTGTGCTGTTTAGAGATTCACTAATTAATATTTCTACGAAGTGGCTAAGACCTTGCCCAGTGTAATTCATACTTAACCATTCCATTTGGGACGTACTAAGCGATCAGTGCTCTTTAATTAACAGGCGACCTTGACTCTCGTAATTACCTTATTCAGATATTAAAACTCTAGTGATATCTAACGTTCGCCCACTGATTTGCGTTCTATGTATTTCTGAGACAAGGATATAAAACTTAGATCAGTACCCCCTGAGGTTACTAGAATTCCCGTGCTCTAAAATACGCATGTCTAATCTAGTCTGTGAACTACTACTTGTGCACCAGAGCTACCAGTAATAAATCTAACAGTGAATATGAATCTATAAGTAACATTGATGGTCTTCGGTATATAAACCTGTGGAATCAAAGCCAGTGATCAGAAGATTAACCCTTAAAAAGCGGCTCACCACATAAGTCGTATTTAATAAAGCTGGACTATGTGGCGGCGCTCGACATAGGTCGAGTGGCAATTTCAGCACGTAATGTTGCTGAGAGAGAGAGACAAGTGGTGGCAGGAGACTAGCGAGCGTATGACTGCTCCAGACCACCGCGGCGAACCTACTGACACGAATCTCAGCTCCCTCCTCCCTCTCTCACTCGCTATATACGGCATTGTATCGGGAAAGTGGCTAATTACCTGCTTTTTGCACTCGCGTTGCACGGTTATTGCAAGAAAACTAGCCATCATAAAAGGATCGTTATGGTGTCATTCGAAAGCTCTGTTTATGCCCTTTCAGGGATATATACTTGTTTTACGTTCTGGGTCTTATTTAGGCATGAAAATGATCACGTAAACAGCCCTATTTTGGCTAAAAACACCCCGCTGGGCGGTACATATAAATAAACCGCATAGGCCGCTCGTAAGGTGTTAATACCTGAACGTTGTAAGTGGGAGACTAGGCTCCATCCAGATCCACTTATGCTAGTGTTGTTCAATTCTATTATATTGTCTTACACAAGTATTCTGCAGTGGTATATCAATAAACGTGATCATGTAACTTGCTACCATGTGTTTCTTTGTGTTCTCTATTCCTCATATCTTGTATTGTGCATGCAGTCTTATATACCCAGTCAATTTAGAACTCACATTACCCAAGTTAAACCTGTAGAAAAACAGGGCATAACATTGGCGGCAGCGGTGGTTCTTGATTCGGATAAAAGGTTGCATTACACTGCAAGTTTGGAACAGTAGAAGCATGGCAACATCGCGAAATCTTCAGCCACTCGCACACATTCCCAAGTATGATGTAAACACGTATGATATCACCAGTTACTTCGACATAATAAAGCCAGTGTACGATGTGGTACTTCATAATGACCGCGAAAAAATCGGCATAGCAATTTTGCATATTATACAGTTGAGAGAAGCCGTTTCCCAACTTGTTGATAAGCCTACCTTTAAAGAATTTATTCACCAAACTGTGGCACAGAATACGCCAGAGTTTACCTGGAACCAGTTTCGATCCTTCGTGATCCGGACCTTAGATCCACTTTTGGGTTCCCCCGTCGCCCCCAAAATAATAAAAGTCGACGAGATCAAGTATGAAGGGGATATAAATGTGACCCTCATACAACTCTACAGATACGTGAGGACCACGTATAGCTATGAAGATTACGACCAACAAAATGAACTCTTATTCACCGCATTGCTAAACATCCTCCCACCCCACATCACCGCCCATCTCGACCCGTATGGCTTATTCGAAGAACATATGCTCTCCATCAGAGAAGAATGCCTACGCAGTTCGATGAATCCCCTATCCAACCCTTCAGCCCCTATCCAAGACTCCGTGCACCCTTCCAAAATGACTTCCGGTGAAAGTCCAACCCCAGTGCACTCTTCCTTGCCTCTATCCTCTCTGACCATCCCTAAATTTTCCCCTGCCCAGCCATCCACCAACGATCATCTTCCATCAATTGTGTTACCCCATAAACCCCATCCTTTTTCTATGCATGTCAAACAAACCCACCAATCCCAGATAACCGCTAACCAGACCGTGACTGCCACCAAGAAGATTCCCAAAATTCGTCCTGTTAACCCGGCAAGCGCGATAGGCCTTACGGAAGGCTTCCTATAGGGAACGCGATAGGCCTCACGGAAGCAAGACCATAAAAAAAGCCTTCCAAAAAAAAGGGCCTATCAAAACAAAGGATTTTGTCTCTAGGTGAGATAATTCCCCTCTAGTACTCATCCATGTGTTTCTCACCCCTCCCCCTCCCATCCTTCCCCACCTTATTCCCCCCTCCCCCCCCTCCTCAATTATCACCTATTTATCCTCTTATTATCATCATTTATCGGTTATTTTTCTCTCCCGCGATAATGTAGCACAAGTGGGTTGCATAAAAGATCGTTATGCAACACCCAGACACCGGCACACACCGCCCCGCTCGTCTCAGTTGACTCCCAGACAGCGAGAGGGGAGGGCTGCCTGTGGTTCTCTCTCGCCTGAGATTATGACCGGGTGGCCAATATCTTCGTTTTTCACCACCCAAATGCTTTTCCCACTTATTTTAGCACTCTTGAAGGTTCATATATACATCATATATGTAAAATAAAAGCATACCGAAAACAAATAATGCTTTATATTGTAAATATAACGAATTCTGTCAGAATCCAGGGCTAGAAATGCACAAATAACTACCCTAGCACCTAGGTCTATATCGCGCTTGTCAGGTTAACAACCCCAAGTCAATACATCAGTCCTCTAACCAATAACCCCTGTTCGACACCTAACTCTTCCCCCACCAACCCTCCGCAGCCCCCCAACAAGCCCCGTATTCTAGCTATGCCTACCTATGTAGGCCTACCACAACATATTTTCCCCATGACCCCAGAAATGTTCAGCTATCTCCCCACCAACAAAATTTCCCTTGTGACAGTTTTCCGTCGGTAGCTTGTGACAGTTTTCAGTCAGTAGCTCCCTTCCACCCCCACACAATTCACACCCCTAGAAAACTTCGAAACCCCACACTTGACTCGCCCTCTCATGTCAAACAAACTCACCAGTCTCAGATAACCTCTAACCAGACCGAGACTGCCACCAAGAAAATTCCCCAAACTCGTCCTGTTAATGTCAAACAAACCCACCAACCCCAGATAACCGCTAACCAGACCGTGACTGCCACCAAGAAGATTCCCAAAATTCGTCCTGTTAACAACCCCAAATCAGTACATCACTCCTCCCTCAATAACCCATGTCCTATGCCTAACTCTGCCCCCACTAATCCTCCCCAGCCCCACATAACCTTTAACCAGACCGAGACTAACACCAAGCAAATTCCCCAAATTCGTCCTGTTAACAACCCCAAATCAATACATCAGTCCTCTACCAATAACCCCTGTTCTACACCTAACTCTTCCCCCACCAACCCGCCGCAGTCCCCCCAACAAATCCCGTTTCCTAACTCGCTCACCTCTCACCACCCTGACCCTCCCACACGCGCCGTTAATCCTCCCCTCACGCGTGACGACCTAGGGACCCAACCATGTTCCCCCCCTTCCCCCAGAAATGCTCAGCTATTTCCCCACCAACAAAATTTCCCGTGTGACAGTTTTCCGTCAGTAGCTCCCTTCCACCCCCCCACAATTCACACACCTAATAAACTTCAAAACCCCACACTTGACTCACCCCCTCATGACAGACAAACCCACCAATCCCATATAACCTCTAAACAAACCGTCACTGCCACCGACACACCCCACCACTCTGATCCTCCCACACGCGCCGTTAATCCCCCCCTCACGCGTGACTCCCACCAAAGTGATTTCCCCCCCCTCATGCGTACCGAACACCTGCTCACCAGTCGGTCCCCCACCATCATGAGCCCAGCTAAACTTTCAACCTCCACCAATTCCCACCAACAAAATTTCCCTTGTGACAGTTTTCCGTCAGTAGCTCCCTTCCACCCCCCCACAATTCACACCCCTAATAAACTTCAAAACCCCACACTTGACTCACCCCCTCATGACAGACAAACCCACCAACCCCAGATAACCTCTAAACAAACCGTCACTCCCCCCGACACACCCACCACTCTGATCCTCCCACACGCACCGTTAACCCCCCCCCTCACGCGTGACCCCCACCAAAGTGGTTTCCCCCCCTCATGCGTACCGAACACCTGCTCACCAGTCGGTCCCCCACCATCATGAGCCCAGCTAAACTTTCAACCTCCCCCTCTTCACCGTTACCCCACCCGCCCCAAATTCCCCCCCCAAAGATCCCGCTCCACAAAATACCACTCCCATCCCCATCCCACCACAAAACATTTTCCACCTTGGCTAAACCCAAAAATACTCTCTCTCTCGCCCCAAACATAATCAACCTCTCAACTTCAACCACTCCTCGAAATCCCATCCATGTCTCTCCCGAAAATAAAATCAGTCCAAATTCAACCCCTCTCAAACCACAACCCTGCCTGCCCAGACCCCCCCCCACCATCTCCCTATCAAATCCCCACACCCCAAACCTCCAAACCACCCGATCATAGTAAACTCTCAACCTTCAGCCTTACTCACCCTTCCCCAAACCCTACTCACGACCACAACTCTCTACACAATTCAACCCCTCCCCAGCACCAACCTCTTCCGCAACAACAACCCCGACTTGACCTGCCCATTTCATCTTTAAAACCCCCCTATCACTACCCCCGACCGAAACCACTTAGACCCCTCCTCCAAAACTGGCCCCGGGCCAGCTCGCCCCCAGACAAGAACGACAAGAACTAACAGTAGATCCACCCCAATATTCACTAAAAATCAGGATAGGTAGAGGAGGTGGGTCATGCCGGCTCGTCCACAGTCCAGCCTCCCTACCACTCTTGACCTAGATTCCTAGCTTCACTTCCCATTAAAATGTATAATTTTTTCATTCATTCATTCATTCATGATGAGGATATTATTGTACTTGATTTTTTTTTTTTTTTTTCAATTCCTAGGCGATTGGGCATGATTCGATAAATTTACATGTTTTCCATATACTGTATATTATTTCTTTCCCTTAGTCATACTACTTTTCTTGTTAACCTATACTTTTCTGACTATGCTTCTTTTTACTTCACCCTTGAGGCTCGAGGACGAGCCTATAATGAAGGAGAGGGAAGTAAAATGCCCCAGAACGAGAAGCCCACCACAGAAGCCATGAACGAACACCACACAGAAACACCAAAGGAAAGGTCCACAGAACGAAAGGACCAGCTGACCTAGCCAGCCATTTCAGACAGGCCCAAGCCCGCAGGGCTAAACAGCTCCAGGACGCACCCATTTACCTTTTCTAAACTGACCATTTTCCACACCTCACGTACACTAACCCTTTCGTGTCCTACACTCCTAACTACAAAGATGATGAACAGGAATATACATTCTTAAAAACACCCATGCCCTGTCCCGACGTTGAGCCAATGCCAACACATCAGACAGCCATAATTATATCTATGTATGTTCTTACATCCGAGAAGTAGATGTTATATATCTTAGAAGTTAAAACGCCCACGCTGTCCCTAGACCTCGTATATCATTTTCCATGACGAGTATAGATATATGTAACCCGTGCTCAGTCGCCCCTTGCATTGTTCCTCTAGTAACTAAGTCTATAATATTAACTGCCACCAGCATTGATACGACATAGCGGCACTGTCCTTGCTACAAAGATGATGAACAGGAATATACATTCATATTAAAAACATGCCCTGTCCCGACGTTGAGCCAATGCCAACACATCAGACAGCCATAATTATATCTATGTATGTTCTTACATCCGAGAAGTAGATGTTATATATCTTAGAAGTTCAAACACCCACGCTTGTCCCTAGACCTCGTAATTAATTTTCCATGACGAGTATAGATATATGTAACCCGTGCTCAGTCGCCCCTTGCATTGTTCCTCTAGTAACTAAGTCTATAATATTAACTGCCACCAGCATTGATGCGACATAGCGGCACTGTCCTTGTGTCGTATTGTGCCAAGTACAGATCAACCAGGTTTCATCACCTTATTAGGACGACGACTATAATGTCATCGTTCATCGATGTATGCAATCCTTAGGTTAAGTATTTTTATCCGCCATTGTGTTCACCTTTTTCCATTTACTTTCCACAATTGTCATACGTCTTCCCCTTGCCTCCTTCGTATCCACAGTCCACACTACGCCAATTTACTTCGTGTCTTACACCTCTTACCCCAACCAGAGATTGTATAAGATAACCTGGTTACCAGTATCTGTCATAAGTACCCCGAAACAATAACTAAGTACCCCTACGAACTGCCGCTGTTGTTGGTATATTTATATTTAATAGAAAACGCAGTTCCCAGGGCCAACTAATAGTATCCATAACCCTCGGACTGATCACATAACTCTATCTTTTCCAGACTCATATACCACCCCATAGTTGCATTCCCCGGTAGCATTTGGCTAACGTATTCTACTGCCTTTTCAAACTTCCATATCAATTGTAGCCTAATGCCACCCCCACGCCCAGGGACCTTAGGGGCAAAATTTCCCTGTAGCCCTTGAACTCTCCCCCCCCCTCTCATTAAGACACCCGCGCTTCTCGACTCTTGTCCGACCTAGCCTCTCTCTCATACCTCTTGAAGATCCTTGAATTGTCCGTTGCTAACGCTCTCCAACCTTTTATATATATACTCCTATCCAGCCTACCTTCACTTAGTAGGCCAGAACAACATTAGAACTTTACTAGCCCCTTGCATGCCATCTATTCTCTTACAACACATTCACAACCCTGCACCCAATGGTCGTCGGTGCGAGGCTAGCCGCCCCGCCAGTAACTAACTTCTATTGCCATACTTCCAGATAAATGTGGCAGAGTTAGCAACCCAGTCTCCACCACATCCAGCAAACCCTACAATTAACAACCAGCCGAGTAAAACCAGCTAGCTAAGGCACCTTCGGTTTTGGTATTAAGGACACCCACATCTGTCTCATACACAGAGGGTTATTACAAACACTGGTGATATGGCAAGCCCCTAGCCACAGCCGCCGGACGACTATCACAGAGAGAGGGCGCCCAGCTCCCCCTTTTTGCCCACCCGAGGAGGGAGACCCCCACCCCTGCGGAGGTATACCTGGCCCCTGTTTTGACTTTCGAGTCATTGCCAGGTAGCACAGGAATTCTTCCTATCAATGAACTAACCATGCATGACTAACACCTTTACTAACCTCTATTAACTCACAATAAACCATTTACCTTTCTTGCATGCTCTGATCACTAAATTAGCACCTCAGCTATACCATAGAATGAAGATTGAACAATCTAGAGAGACGCTCCTATCACAGCTGTCCCCATCCTCCTCGCAAAGTAGATCCAGTCTCTCTCCCCTAAATACGTCCAGTATAGCCAAAATAGTACCTCTTACTAAGGCTCAGTTATATGAAAATATAAAGGCTTCCTATAGCCCTGTGCCACAACAGTAAATACCATCTTACCTAGTCCCCATATCTATTGAGAGCTCAATAAGTCCATAAGACTCGAGATCCCTACTGTCTACAGGGTCCAGAACCGAGCCTATAAATCTAACTCCCGCCCCCAGTCAAATCAGTTGAAAGCTAGACACCAACCAGGGGTCACTACCCTGCAGTTAACTTCTAGCTCTGCCCTTGTGTTGTTCCGGAGTGAGATCCCAGAGCCGGCAGACTCCGTGGCAGATTTGGATAGAAGGACCTGCCCACGTATTTAAGAACTTCACACATATGGGCCCCCTGGACGGCCGCGGAACCAGTCGTTAGCCCCCAACATCATGGACGCAAGATAACCAGGACCAGACCCATCAGATGCTACCCAAGATTCCCTTTTAGCAGTACTACATATTACTGTGCTGTTTAGAGATTCACTAATTAATATTTCTACGAAGTGGCTAAGACCTTGCCCAGTGTAATTCATACTTAACCATTCCATTTGGGACGTACTAAGCGATCAGTGCTCTTTAATTAACAGGCGACCTTGACTCTCGTAATTACCTTATTCAGATATTAAAACTCTAGTGATATCTAACGTTCGCCCACTGATTTGCGTTCTATGTATTTCTGAGACAAGGATATAAAACTTAGATCAGTACCCCCTGAGGTTACTAGAATTCCCGTGCTCTAAAATACGCGTGTCTAATCTAGTCTGTGAACTACTACTTGTGCACCAGAGCTACCAGTAATAAATCTAACAGTGAATATGAATCTATAAGTAACATTGATGGTCTTCGGTATATAAACCTGTGGAATCAAAGCCAGTGATCAGAAGATTAATACCTGAACGTTGGAAGTGGGAGACTAGGCTCCATCCAGATCCACTTATGCTAGTGTTGTTCAATTCTATTATATTGTCTTACACAAGTATTCTGCAGTGGTATATCAATAAACGTGATCATGTAACTTGCTACCATGTGTTTCTTTGTGTTCTCTATTCCTCATATCTTGTATTGTGCATGCAGCCTTATATACCCAGTCAATTTAGAACTCATTACCCAAGTTAAACCTGTAGAAAAACAGGGCATAACAATATATATATATATATATACTGTATATATATATATATATATATATATATATATAATATATATTATACAGTATATATAATAATAATATATAATAATTATTATACAACCAATATAATAATGAAATTAATAAATTAAAATATCAATTATGTTCCTTCCAACAACCAACAATACTCCTAAAATCGATTAATGAAATTTACAAACACATGTGGCAGTCCGTGGACTCGAACCCAGGATGCTCACACCGAAAATCAACCTTATACATCGCACCACGAAGACAGTTAAAGGTTGGTGGACACTGCCTACGATTTATTATGCAACTTCGAATCCTGCATATCAATCTAAGAATGTACACACATCCCAACTGCAACTCACGTCGGCTATGCATATGTGAATGGAAAGAGCAATTAATGGGGCCTAAACCACTTAGGGAAGTCCTCTCGATAAATTACTCTTGAACCAATATCAATTATTATGTTCCTTCCAACAACCAACAATACTCCTAAAATCGATTAATGAAATTTACAAACACATGTGGCAGTCCGTGGACTCGAACCCAGGATGCTCACACCGAAAATCAACACCTTATACATCGCACCACGAAGACAGTTAAAGGTTGGTGGACACTGCCTACGATTTATTATGCAACTTCGAATCCTGCATATCAATCTAAGCATGTACACACATCCCAACTGCAACTCACGTCGGCTATGCATATGTGAATGGAAAGAGCAATTAATGGGGCCTAAACCACTTAGGGAAGTCCTCTCGATAAATTACTCTTGAACCAATATCAATTATTATGTTCCTTCCAACAACCAACAATACTCCTAAAATCGATTAATGAAATTTACAAACACATGTGGCAGTCCGTGGACTCGAACCCAGGATGCTCACACCGAAAATCAACACCTTATACATCGCACCACGAAGACAGTTAAAGGTTGGTGGACACTGCCTACGATTTATTATGCAACTTCGAATCCTGCATATCAATCTAAGCATGTACACACATCCCAACTGCAACTCACGTCGGCTATGCATATGTGAATGGAAAGAGCAATTAATGGGGCCTAAACCACTTAGGGAAGTCCTCTCGATAAATTACTCTTGAACCAATATCAATTATTATGTTCCTTCCAACAACCAACAATACTCCTAAAATCGATTAATGAAATTTACAAACACATGTGGCAGTCCGTGGACTCGAACCCAGGATGCTCACACCGAAAATAATATACAATAGGTGAAGCAGTAACACAAATTAGAGTATTAGTGAGTGGGAGGAGTATAATCTGTAATTAGAGGACCGCCTTGGTCCCTTAATTACAATATTTACTCCTCCCACTCCATACTAGGCTACAGGTACTTCTTTTCCTTGATCATACAAATTCTAGTTTTAACTGGATTTTTAATAGTGGTTACTATGTACTAGGCATAAGTATCTCTCATAATGTACAAATTATATATATATAAATATATATATATATACAGTATTATATATATATATATATATATATATATATATACTGTATATATATATATATATATATATATATATATATATATAATATATATATATATATATATATATATATATATATATATATATAGAGAGAGAGAGAGAGAGAGAGAGAGAGAGAGAGAGAGAGAGAGTATTATATCACGAATACACGTGAGCCACTAAATGTTTCTAATCTCTCAGTGGGGTTCGAACCGCCGACCATCAGGACGATAGCCGACGCTTTACACCACTGCCGTGGTGTAGTTGATTAAAGCTTCGGCTATCGTCTTGACGGTCGGTGGTTCGAACCCCACTGAGAGATTAGAAACATATATATATATATATTATGTTTAAGGTTGTTATTGAATTACAACTGTGAATAGATATTGTGGTTAGACAATGTATAATATATATCAGTATCATTGTTTCAGTTGCCAGTCCAACAGAGATGTCCAGCAGGAGAACTGGGAGAGCAGCAACTCTTGGATTAAAGAGAACTGCAGAAGAAATGCTACATGATCGATATCTTAAGCCGAGTAATTATAGCCCAAGCTTAGAGGTAGAGACAGTGATATACAGAATCACTGTAGATAGTCAAAATCCAACAATATAGAAAAGCACCCACCTACACCTAGGGACCTAAACCTCCCCCCTGCCCCAAATGACCAGATGCCCCAACCTTTAGTTGTCACGAAGGAGCAGGTGGTTGCCGCAGTGACTTCATTCCCAGCAGGCTCAGCCGCGGGCCGAGATGGTATCCGACCCGCCCACCTCAAAGGCCTCTTGGGTCAGGGATCAGGAGCTGCTGGGGAGGCACTCTTGGAAACCCTCACCAAATTCATCAACATGGTTTTAAGAGGGGAAGTACCCGACTGTGCCACATCCCTATTTTTGGGGGCATCACTCTGTGCACTGGCAAAAAAATATGTCGGTGTGCGCCCAATAGCAGTAGGGAACACCTTCCGCCGCCTTGCCACAAAGGTGGGTTTGAAACCACTCTCGAATGGCCTAGGTCAACACTTAAGACCAGTTCAACTAGGTTTCGGAACTCCAGGGGGGTGTGAAGCTGCTGTACACGCAACCCGCACCTACCTCAGCCAAGCCCAAGAAAAACGAGTGCTTCTAAAGATTGACATGCGGAACGCATTCAACAGCATTCGCAGGGATGTCTTCCTCCGTGCAGCTCAAGAACACATCCCCACTCTGTAGGCTACCCCCTACTTTGGCAGGCTTATTCCAAACCTTCAATCTTGATTTTTGGCGAGACGGTAATCCCATCAGCGACCGGGTTACAGCAGGGAGATCCAGGTGGTCCTGCTCTTTTCTCAATAGGGGTGGATGCAGCAGCTAACAAAGTAAGGTCAGAACTGAATGTATGGTACCTGGACGATGCAACCTTGGGTGGGTCAGTAGAGAACGTTCTAACCGACCTAAATAACATCGTAACTGACCTCGGCCAGGCTGGGCTAGTGATAAATGACACCAAATGTGAACTTGTCCTCCTCAACCACACACGTGAAGAAGGAGAAGAGACTCAGGCCCTGTTTCGAGGCATATTGCCAGATGTAAAGATCCTGCAGGAGCACCAGCAAACCCTATTAGGTTCCCCACTAACTCTGGCAGCAATCCCACCAGCACTTCAAGTTAAAAAGGAGGAGCTTCAACGTCTCGTGAGTCGCCTGATACACATCGATGCCCACTCAGCTCTGGCCCTTCTCAAGAACTGTTTCTCCATCCCAAAACTCCAATACCTCCTGCGCACATCGATGACTTACACGAACAATGGTGGCCTCCAAGAATTAGACAGCATAATCCGAGAAGCAGTGACCAGCATCACCAACGTGGAATTTAAAGAACGGACCTGGACACAAGCCACCCTTCCTGTCCGCCTCGGGGGCTTGGGCATACGGAGAGCCTCGGACATTGCCTCCCCAGCCTTTATCTCTTTCCTCATTGCGACCAACGACCTTGTAGTGTCCATCCTTTCTTCTCAACCCGGAATGACACTTAATGGGGATGTAGCAGTAGCGATTAACACCTGGAAGGAAAGTACAGGAGCAGAGCAGGGCCTCAGGGTACCTCCAGGAGCAAGCAGAAAGCGTGGGATACCATCTCGGCGAAGAAAACTCAAGAAAATCTCCTAACCAATGCAGACCAGGTTGCAAAAGCACGTCTCCAGGCAGCCGCCCGTTCGGAGAGTGGCTTGTGGTTACACGCCATCCCCATCCCACCTCTTGGAACTCACTTGGATGCTGAAGCGCTCCGGGTTGCCATCGCGCTCAGAGTGGGTGCGGCAGTTTGTCACCCACACACTTGCAAGTGTGGTGGGGGGATGGATGCTCAAGGTCACCATGCCTTGTCATGTAATTACAACGCAGGCCGCCTGCCAAGACACTCTGCACTAAATGATGTCATAAAACGGGCCCTGCAGAGTGCTAACCGTGCATCAATCCTCGAACCACATGGACTTCACAGAGAAGACGGCAAACGGCCAGATGGGATGACCACTTTCCCTTACAAGAATGGCCGGTGCCTCGTGTGGGATGCGACATGTGTTGACACTTTCTCCACAACCAACATCGCCAGAAACGCCGACGAAGCAGGTGAAGCCGCCCGGATAGCAGAAAATAAAAAGCGAGAAAAATATCAAGCCATTGCCAGAAATCATCAGTTCGAGCCCCTGGCATTCGAAACTTCAGGAGTCTTCGGCCCTACCACCCTTAAGATGGTGAATGAAATAGGCCGTAACATCAGAGAAGTTTCAGGAGAACCCCGGGAAACCCTCTGGCTCAAGCAAAGACTAGGGATGGCTATCCTCCGGGGCAATGCCACCAGCGTCATGAGCTCAGTTCGACTGGACTGGGTCATGCCGCTGTGTGAGGCCCGGGCAGGAGTGGTGTATCCGTAGTCTTTCCACAGTAGGGTAAAACAAAACATAAACTTTATTTGTATTTAACATGTGTGATGCACATAAATAAAAGGGGATGTGTCAGATGGTTGAAAGCCACAGTTGCTCGCGCGTTTGGGGCTAGCAACACGTATTATGAAAAACATGTATCCTCCTTCATTCACTATCCCCCCCCTTCACTCACTCAACCCCACAATTTGCCGGAGGATAACAGGTTTTTCACAATACGTAGACGGAGGTCTTTTCTATAAAAAAATATAATGTAGGACGTGGCGAGTCTATTGTCCTGCAAGATGGCAAGAGATCCTGTAGAGATTGTAAAGTTATTCATGATGAATTGCATAAGAAAATACAGAAGTTGGAAAAAGAGGTAGAGCTTTGGCGTGATCAATAGTTGTCCTTGAAACAGAAAAATACTGAGGAACAAAATCAGGTCATACACGAAGTGCAACAGAGTCGATGATGCACTACAACCTTTGTTCACTAAAACACAGATAGATATTCTCATCAGTAAAAAGAAAAACGCTATGTTTTGGCCAGAATAGGATATATCATCTGCAATGACACTACGGAGCTTGAGTCTAAAGTGTTACAAATATCTAAAATATGTCAAAGGTTTTCCTTTGCCATCTGTGAGCACATTAAAAGACAGCAAAACATTTGTTATGTGAACCTGGTCTTTTATCACCTGTCTTGTCACTTATGAAGTTCAAGTCTGAAACTTTAGATTCGGTAGAAAAGCTGGCAGTCATATCTTTCGATGAGATGAGTATTGCAAAACAATGGAGCTACGACAAAAGTACAGACACACTGTATAAACCACACAAAAGTGTCCAGGTAGTTATGTTGAGAGGCCTTTTAGGTAAGTGGAAACAGCCAATATATTTTGACTTTGATCAATCAAACGTGCAAAATATATTGACATATTTGATAGAGAGAACAGAGTTAGCAGGCTACCCAGTTGTTGCAATAGTGCACGATTTAGGAACTACCAATCTCCGTGTATGGAAACAATTTGGTATAGATCCTCTCAAACATAATCAAATGTCTTTCAAAAATCCAGTGGCTGATAAAGACATTTTTGTATTTGCTGATGTTCCTCATTTGTTAAAGCTAATCAGGAATCATTTTATTGATTCAGGGGTTGAGTTGCAGAACGGAGATAGTTTCTGCTGCATGCATTCACGTAATGCTGCTCAATACCAAAACAGAATATGGATAATTAGATTACAAAGTGAGTGATATTCACCTCACAGTCACTGGTCAGCAAAGACAACGTGTGAAATATGCAACACAGTTGTTGTCAGAGCTGTGCAAGTTCAATCATGTTTTTAGGCGAGAAAGGAGGAGTCTAAAAACTGGAAAGAAACGGCTAAGTTCATCTTACTAGCAGATAACTGGTTTGACGTCATGAATTCCTCCAACTATGGTGATAAGAAACTTCGCTGTGGATATGGAATGTATTTTGATGAACAGACAAGTATGATTGACACAGTGAGCACCATGAGAGTATGTAACTCTGTGTCAAGCTCACTCTATTCCTTTCAGAAAGGAATATTATCATCTTGCAATTCACTCATAGGATTAATGGCTATGTTAAAGAACAGTCATCAGCTTGATTATATAATGACCCGAAGACTAAATCAAGATTGCCTAGAACATTTCTTTGGGTGCATCAGGCAAATGAGTGGACCTCAGGATCACCCAGATTCAGTCCACTTTAAATATAGACTGAACAAATATTTGCTAGGAAGAGAAGTCGCCCTGATCAGTGACAAATGCAACATTAGCCAACATGCTGATAATGATGAGTGTGTTATTTATGGGGTGGTGTCAGGTGCAACTCCAGAGACACCAAACTCCTATGACCGTGAACTGGGCCTAGAAATTTGCCCAACTAGCTTGCTATTCAAGGATATGGACTTTGAAATGGATAATATGACTGATGAGCTGTCTGATGAGTTGCATGAAGGTGAAAATAGTTGCGTAGGAGCATGTAACAATTCATCAAAATCACCTAGTACAATTATAGAAGAACACGCCTTGTTGTACTGTATATACTGTAGGTGGCTATGTTGTGAGGAAATTCTCTAAAAAATATCCCGATTTAGGTTACATGGCAGCGAACTGTGTATCTGTAAACAAATCATGGATTGATATGGTCAACATATCAATCCCGTCATGCCGTCTGATAGTTTTCTTCTAAATTAACGGTGATGAGAGAAATATTCAAAGCTGTCCATGGCGAAGGTTTGAGGGAAGGAAAACAATGTGTTCATACCCTTGCCTCAGATATTGAAAGGGTGGGAGATGAATTGCCACCGGATGTAATTGTTTTTTTTGTGCAAAAATCTCGGTTTTCTTTAGGATAGATACATAAATAGATAGGGACATAGCGATTCCAAAATGATCAATATAGCCATCTATACCGTTTTTATGTTGTCGAAGCAAATAAGGGTTGTGAAAGGCCGAGTTGTCTCGCAATTAACTCGGGGCCGAGCTGTCTCGGTTTTACTGGGCCGAGCTGTCTCGCCGTGGACCGAGCTGTCTCGTTTTTACTGGGCCGAGCTGTCTCGCCGTTGGCCGAGTTGTCCTGGCCGAGCTGTCCCGTGGGCCGAGTAGTCTAGCAACCAAATGTCCTACAGTACGATTGAATACAACTTTGAGGAGTAGTCGTACAGTTTACGGACTCGCGGGTGGTAAGACTTTCTGTAGGCTACAGTAGGCATAGGCTAATCTTTAGAAAATATTCACTAATGTTTGTATGATAGATGGAAATAATGATACTGTTTATACTATCTAAAGCTGAAGAATTCCAAACTCTCTTTGTAATAAGATGCACAATATTATGTTCTGTAAATATAAAAAATGAAACGCTGGCAACACAACTCGGGAGACGCTGGCGGGAGAAGTTTCAGGTGAGCGGCGAACTTACGTTGACCCGCCAGTGCTGAATAGAGAGTGAGTGAGGGAAGTTATGTCGTGGTTTGTGCTGTGAAATTCTTAAGAATGAAGTGACGTTTCGTGGATATCAGTAACTGATTGCTATATTGTGCAGTGTAAAGCAGTATATAAGGCGTGTCCAACAAAATGGTGAGTATTTTTAGTGATTTAATACTTGAAGGACCCGAGGGCAGACAGTGCGTGGGTTGGTCACACACCTGCCTCTCAGAGGGCTTGGCTGCCGCTGCCCGCTGTCCATTTTTAACACGTTCTTTAAATACTAGGAAATGGCAACATGTGTACTGTAGACCACTGGTAGATTCATGGGGTCAAACATAATGATTGTAGGAAATGTTTATATTGGCAGATGTTAGGAAGTTACAGCTCACCTAATATGGAAACTCTTTAACATTATTAGCAGTTTAACTGCAAGTAACTATACTAATAAAGGAATAGTAATTTAGGTACACTTACACTTAGTTACACTTAGTTGTATTCCGTCCGTTAGTGACACAGTTGAGCTGGGGCTCCACTGCGACCAGGCAGCTCCCTTTCTTCCACTCTCCATTCCAGAAGTCGGTTGGAGTTGGTGCTGGGGTATCCTGGTGTTGGTAACTAAGCGATCTAGCCTAATACCTTAGAAAAGTCTCGCCGCCTTATTATTAATAATGTATTAGGGACAATGCAGGTTTATGGAATCCATATAGGCCTACCCGGTACTGTAGCCTACTGATGTATAATCCATTGTGCGATAATTATTTTGATCACATTTATAAAACCCGATTTAATGGAGAAACCCCCCCCCCCCGCAAAGTCCAATAACACTCAGAGCTCTTTCAGACATAGCCTAGGCTTACTCATAGTCATTGATTACAAACGTCTTCATTATGGAGCAGGAGCATAATCGATATTTATAATTTACCCCCTGCTGGTAAAATAGGCCTAGATGAAATATATATATAATAGGCCTAGGCCTAGCCTACATATTGTCTGGTAGTTTTGATCATACAGTAGGACCTAGTTAAAATTAGTTACAAGATAGCCTACCATTTTTTTTTTTTTTTTTTTTTCTATGTGGATGAGGGAGACAAAAGGCAAAACTGCCTGTGACGAGTGCCTCCCAAAGTGGTGAAAGCGTGACAGGGCCAAAATCAAGAAATATTCGAGCCAAAATGCCTGGCCACATGGAGTTTGAAGCAATTTAAGTCTTAGGATAAGGGAAAGAAGGATTCAGGGAGTGAGTTCCAGAGCTCAGCTGTTGAATAGAAGAAGGATTGGGAGTTCAGTTCAGTTGGAATTCGGGAAGTTTAGCCTTAACGTCGGCACTTCCCTAAGAGGTTTTGTTATTTTTCTTTTTGTGACTTTTTGTGACGTGCTCATTTGTCTAAAAATAAATATATCTAATTTTTCATCCCTTTTTCTGAAATCTTCTTTCTTCTCTCTTCTTTCTTCAGTCTTGTTTCTTCTCTCTTCTTCCTTCATTCTTGTTTCTTCTCTCTTCAGTCTTCTTATTTCAGTTCTTTCAATTTTTTCTCTCGTACTCTCCACAATTGATAGATTATCTGTTTCACTCTATCGCTTATTTCTTTGTTTAATAAAAGATGTCCGATGACTTGGTTTTCATTTTCAATATAAGGCTGTTGGAACCCTGGATCTTTTATTCTGCATGCTTTATAAAATGAACAGTGTAGTAGAAAATGTTTTAGGTCTTCTGTTCCTTCCTTACACAGATCGCAGTGTCTCTCCTCCCACATGCCTATTTCTATCTTTTAGATTTAAGTTATTTGTCCTACATCTGTAAACTATTATAGATGCCTGTGTGTTGTCATAAATATCTTCCTCGCTCTTAATCTCCTTTTTATCATTTCACTCTTGAGTTGGAGAGCTGCACAGAGTAGGAGTGGGATTGTGTAATTTGTGTTGCAAGACGGGTACTACGTCAGACTGTCAGAATGTTATTGGTAGATGTAAAGCCCGGGCAACTTGACATAGCGATTCGTAACAAACGCCTAATGTTCATAGATGGGGTACCTCTTCTCGGGAATTACTGCGTCAGCCAGCGTCTGGCAAAAAAAAAAAAAAAAAAAAATACCAATAAGGTCAATAGGGACAGTTACAGGGAGATTTTTTGTGTTTACAGTGCTTTAGGCCTATACTGTATTACCGGTATGCATATAAAATGCATTTCCGGTGATTGAAAGAAATTGGTACCGGTAGCCTAGGGCCTACTTATTACCGAAACTACCACTAATTTTTTATTAACATTTGAAGCCTACTACGGTATATAATAAGAATATTGTAAAAATCATATTAACGTGTTTCAACCACCGGTAGGCCTAATGCATTTTATGTGCACTATATGAAGCACTGTCAAAACAAGAAACTCCCCTATAACTCTACCTACTGAGGTGAGGGTTTTTTGTATCCCACGGTAGTCAAAATAGACAGGAACGTGATCAGTAGTCAAAATAGACAGAAACGTGATCGCGAGTATACAAGTAATGTAAACAAAGCGGGCAATATGCCCGAATACTACATCCTACCGTACCTCTCTTTCTACACAGCACAATGTTAATTGCATCTCTTTCACTCTTTTACCACTATTACAACAATCAGTGTTCTTCAGAGCTCTCTCAGTGCATACTCCCAAACCCTTCCTTGCGGCGAGTGCGAGGCACCTGCCTTTCAACAGTCCCACTCCTATTCTGTCCAACTCTCCAATCCAAGAATTAGCAAATTTTCTCAGTGTTTCTTCTACTCAAGACTATAGTGAACTCTGGAACTGTCTCCCTCAATCAATCTTTCCTTCACTTTATGACTTAAACTGCTTTAAACTTTAGTGTGTCCAGGCATTTTGACCCCAACGTCTATTGAAGTTAATTGGTTCTCTGTGAGACTGTGACTCTGTCACTCTTTTGGCCTGGGTGAGACTCTCGTTACAGGCAGCCTGGTAAGTACCGGTAACTACGGCGTGACATCCGCTAGACCCATCAATTTTTGTGTGACCTACTGAATTGTCATATCACATATTACATTGATTTAAATGTTCGTACTGTCGCAAATGTAGCTTATTATAAAGGTATTACGATAAAAATAGTCTCCCTATAAACGGCCCCGCCACCATCATCGGCTATAGACACTGTCTACCGACTTGAAAAGTGCCGTCAAATTATCAACGAATGGTATTGGAATTCCCTGGATGATGTCACACCCATTTAACCAATCGCCTGTCACGCGTAACTGCGCATATTTCCCATAATGCATTTTTTTAACAAGGGAGGCTTAATTGAGAGGTTAGCCAGCTAGTCCTCCATGGCGTCACCATGTTCTCTCAGCCGTCCTTCGAGTTTGTGTGTGTGTGTGATTTTCGTTCATATCCAGTGGATTTATATATCGAGGACTATCGGAAGTGAGTATTTACCCATTATCCAAGGACCGTCAGAAGTGAGTATTTACCCATTAGGCTATCCAACAATAGGATGAGGATTTCAAAAAGTCCGCGGGAGTGGGGGGTCTCAACTTAGCCTATTCTGTATCCCACGGCAAACGGTTATGGCCAAATAGAGCATATTTTAGCTTTTTATCCTCTTTAACCCCTCATTTTCCCTAGTCTTCATAGCCCTCCCCACTAGTGGGGGACGTGTTTTTTTATTGTTGGATAATGGGTTAATAGTCTACTTATTTCCTGCAGTCTTTGCTATAAAACAGAACTGTATAGGCCTATCGAAGACAAAAAGGATAAAACTCTTAGATGTCACACGGTCAAAATTTACCGACAGCCTGCCTTTTGTCTCAAAAAAAAAAAAAAAAAAAAAAATCCATAATTCCTTCCCTTAAGCCTAATATGATAAGAGACTCTTTACCTCTCCCACTTATCGACCCCAACCCCCTTTGAAATTCAAATAAGTGTATTGGTAGGAACCCATCCACATTTTTGGAATATGCGTATAGTGTGATAACCCCTTAACGGAACTGGCAACTTCCGGTCGCGTGAGCAACTTGATTTTTTTTTGGGGGGGGGGGTAATAATTTCATTCATATTGTCTGACAGGAGCATGCAACAGTTTTTAGCACTCACGACCTCGCTGCATTTTATTGAACTAATGATCGTGTTCTTATAACCTAGTGCCACGGTTTTCTTTTATTTGATGACGGAAATGTACGATGACGCATTTTTCATGTAACCTGTTTAGTATCCGGTATATGATTATGCGTTTATTTCTTATATTCTGGCTATCAGTAGACTATTCTATTTAAATTACGAAGGAATTTTTGAATCATCGAGGGCTAATTGAGACATTATTTAACCCTTTGATTCATGAAGGGCCTTCCAAAACCGAATATAATCGTCTAAAGAATATAGTTAAGTAGGGCGGCCTAATACCGAAAGGGACAATTTTGGATATAATTAGACGTTTTTTCAGCTTACGAGAGTCAATGAATTAACTGAAATTTACGGTGCCGGTACCGGTAACCTTTTTACATATATAGGTCCTTGACAAATTGATTACAGTATATTCGTTTAGTACATGATTAGAGTATATTCGTTTAGTACATGATTGCAGTATATTCGTTTAGTACATGATTACAGTATATTCGTTTAGTACATGATTGCAGTATATTCGTTTAGTACATGATTACAGTATATTCGTTTAGTAGGCCTACATGCTTGCAGTATATTCGTTTAGTACATGATTACAGTATATTCGTTTAGTACATGATTACAGTATATTCGTTTAGTACATGATTACAGTATATTCGTTTAGTACATGATTGCAGTATATTCGTTTAGTACATGATTACAGTATATTCGTTTAGTACATGATTACTGTATATTCGTTTAGTACATAATTACAGTACCGGGTATATTCGTTTAGTACATGATTACAGTATATTCGTTTAGTAGGCCTACATGATTGCAGTATATTCGTTTAGTACATGATTACAGTATATTCGTTTAGTACATGATTACAGTATATTCGTTTAGTACATGATTACAGTATATTCGTTTAGTACATGATTACAGTATATTCGTTTAGTACATGATTGCAGTATATTCGTTTAGTACATGATTACAGTATATTCGTTTAGTACATGATTGCAGTATATTCGTTTAGTACATGATTACAGTATATTCGTTTAGTACATGATTGCAGTATATTCGTTTAGTACATGATTACAGTATATTCGTTTAGTAGGCTACATGATTAGATTGATATCCAGTAGGCCTATTCGATAAATGTATATACAATCGTAGGCATGTACTTAGTCTTTTAACTGTCTTGATGGTGTAATGGTTTGAGTGTTTAACATATGTATGTGGTAACCCAGGTTCGAATCCCGGGTGAAGCACATGCTTTTATTAATTTCATTGGGTGGTGTTTGGTGTTGTGAGTGAAATAAATAAAATATATTATAGCCTACATTCCAGAGAAAAACAAAACAAAACACATTCACCTAACAATCCAAACAAGAGCAAAAAAAAAAACAAAAAATGTAAAAAGTGTCTGGAAACAACTGAGGACTATCTAGAATTCTAGATAGTTCTTCAACTTCCAATTACATTTAGGTTGTTGAACTTTTTTAATACAAGGCTGTCAGGATAGAATTAGAGGAGTCTTCAAGTAAAATACTGTACCGGTACCTCTAATTACACCGGTACTTGGCGCAAGTTACCTGGCAGTGAAGCCCCTCTGCTATTCCTATCCTGGCAAATAATATATGCAAGCCAAACGAATGATTGAAGGATGGGGGGGGGGGGCTTATGTGTATCGGTTTAGATATCTTCTTTATTTCATATATTTTTTACGATGTGCAATTTTAACGATTAAGTTGTTATCAAACATGATATACGAACTCGGAGACATAAAACATGATGCATTACATATATTAACATTAATAAAGTGAATAAGAATATATTATAAAATTTATATTTACACCAATATTGTCCGTGATTCAGTCAATAAGAGGTTTGAAATCGCCGCAGGCTTACCTGGTAGAAATTGGAAACACTGCCTCTACAGTAAGCCTATTATGTGGTAGGCTGCGTGGACCGTCCTAAGGATATTGTGATTTAACAAATAATATCTTCACAAACATTATATACATTGCCATTTATAATAATACCCCATTAAAGCAGAATAGGTACGGTAGTAGAAGCTACTGGTGTGTTTAAAGTTACAATACAGATAGGCTAAACTTTTATTAAAATTTATGAGTACCTAGCCTATAAGACGAATTAAGCACAATAATAGTTTTACTAACTTTTCATTTTAGGCGTTTATTATTATTGTTATTATTATTATTATATTATTTTCCGAGCTTTTCTACAGTTGAAAACACTTACTTAAAGTAGATACATACCCGGTACGTCAAGAAAACGATGGTGTTCTCAAAATTGTCGAGTTTCCTAATATCCAATATATCAAACTTATAATATACCGTAGCATTTTATTTTCTATGTGAATGAAGGAGACAAAAGGCAGGTTGCCTGTACGAGTGTCTTTCCCAAAGCCAAAGGAGTGACAGAGCCAAATTCAAGGGACGTTTGCATCAAAATGCCTGGACACACTAAGTTTAAAGCAGTTTAAGTGATAGGATGGAGGAAAGACTGATTGAGGGAGAGAGTTCCAGAGTTCACTTGTTGAGTACGGTAGAAGAAAGACTGAGAACATTTACCAATTCTTGGGTTGGAGAGCTGGACTGAATAACAGTGGGACTGTTGAAAGGCGGGTGCCTCGCACTCGCCGCAAAGGAGGGGGTAGGCTATGCACTGAGGCACTGAGAGAGCTCTGAAGAACACCGATTGTTGTAAACGCGTTAGAAGAATGAAAGAGATGCAACATTGCGGCATGTAGAAAGATATTGTAGAGAACTAGTAAGAGGAAGTGAGTTGATGAGGCGAAATGCTTTGGATTCTACTCTTTCGAGAAGTGTGGTATTGGTGGAGCCTCCCCTCACATGCGAACAATACTCGATATAGGGGCGCGCTGTGCCCTGATATAGAGGAAGAAGCTGTGCGGGGGTGAAGAACCCACGGAGACGGTTGAGCACTCCTAACTTTTGGGAAGTTGTTATAGCAAGTGGTAATATGATCTTTCCAAGAAAGGTCGGATGAAAAAGATACCTTACACCTAAAATATTGAGAGAATATGAAGGGTTTATTTGTGTAATTTTGAAGAATAATTGATAGTCTTGTGGAAGATTGCGATGGAGAGATAGAGGGAGAAATTGGGCCTTTGAGGCATTGAAAGTAACAAGATTTGTTCTGCCCCAATCAGAAATAATTGATAAATCGGAAGATAGGCGCTCAATGGCCCTTTTAAGTGAGTTTTGGAGTGATTGCATTCTGGGTTGATCTGAGAAATTATTTAAATAGTGTAAGGTAGTCATATTATACATTTCACCAGTATTTTTGTCCATCGACCGTGCGTACTGATTGGATCGGTGCGTGAAAAATAACTATATCCAGTTTCATTTCATCCGACTCTAAATTTCAATTTTCTTATAAACATAATAATCAATTACGGCACGGTCCTCAACTAATACGAAAAATGTAAAAATTAGTATGGAGATAATTATGAAAACTTAGTATTTATATGATGCAGGAGTATACTAGTTGCATATAGTTCCAATAGTTATTGAGAAAACAGTTGGTAAGAGATTCAATTTGGCGTCAGATGAAATTAAACCGACTTTAGTTTACCGATGTGTGACTTTGGAGATTTAAATGCCAAGTGACATAATGATCCACGAGGTGTGAGGCTATACTGGTGCGCCCTATCAAGAGAGTACCGGTATGGGATGCATCTTATAAAATGTAGTACTACCGGTATTGTATTTGTATTACAGGGAGAAAGAGTGAGAAAGACTGAGTGTTACGACAAGTTTAGCCCATAAACGTAAGGTTTGATAACCAATATACTGTATACCGTACCGTATAAGACCTATAGGCCTACATCATTGGCGGCATCATTTATTAAGGGGGGTCACCGGCTTTTGTTTTTTTATCTTTCTCCCCTTTTCTCTCTTTCATTGGCTTGTATCCATTCGGCCCCATTCAGCCAACTATTTTAAGACGTTTATCCCCATCCAGGTCGATTTTTCCTGGCGAGGGATAGCGAGCTAGCATTGTATGGAGAAATCCGGCTTCGCCGGAGAATTTTTTCTATCAAGAACATTACAAATTTAGCTTGCTGTAAAAAAAAAAAAAAAAAAAAAATATATATATATACTGTATATATACCGGTACCGGTATATATATATTATATATACCGGTATATATGTATATATATTTATATATACCGGTATATATATATATATATATATATATATATATATATATATATATATATATATATACCGGTATATATATATATATGCTGGCTCGCTACCGGTCGCCAGGAAAATATTGACACCTGGATGGGGGTAAACGTTTTAAAACAGTAGGCTGAATGGGGCCTAATGGATACAAGACAAAGAGAGAGGGAGAGAAAGAGAGAAAAAAACGAGGACAAACTTGGCTTTTACATAGACTGTAATTTAACTTATAGAGGTCATCTAGTGAAATTATATTTGTAACCCCTAAATTACTGGGAGAGCCTACCCTAGTACCGTACCGTACGGTAACGTACTATTGTTTGAGACGAACAATGAATGTAGACTACCGGTAGGTTAAAGTAGAGACCCTATAACCTATCAGCCATATTGGTGCAATGGTGTCCTTAGCCTCTTTGTACGGTCGCGCTAATAAGTCATGTCCCAGATGTCATTACGGTTGGCTTGCTCTGTGCTGTGTTAATGTCTGTCAGATGTTGAATAAGGTGGGTAAGTGTAGGAACATGTTTTTATATTTCACTAGATATGAATAAATGAAGCTTAGATATTGCTGATACCAATTATTGATCAAAACATACTTGGCGCCGAGACATCACTTATTAGCGCGATTGTACGGTCGCGCTAATAAGTCATGTCCCAGCTGTCATTACGTTTGGCTTGCTCTGTGCTGTATTAATGTCTGTCAGATGTTGAATAGGGGGGGTAAGTGTAGGAACATGTTTGTATATTTCGCTCGATATGAAGAAATGAAGCTTAGATATTGCTCATACCAATTATTGATCAAAACATATTTGGTGCCGAGAGATGACTTATTAGCGCGACTGTACACTCATATAGCCTAGGTCTACACCCATATTACCGTAGATATATGGCAATACTGGTACCGGTATAGGATAGGCTATAGTAGTTTGATCTTTAGGTCTAAATTCTACTTGATCCAAAAATTAAGTATCACTTCATCGTTTAACAATTATGGCACCAAAATGGCGTCCTGTGGTCGTTCTCTTTCACTACAAATTCTCTAGGTTATAGTAATATACTGTTTTCGGACAGGTAATGAGTCCTTGGTTCGTTTTTCTAGGCATTTTTTACTACCGTACCGGTACCGGTAGCTAACGGATTGTCTTCACATCGGGACTTTATATTACCGGGTACCGTTATTGAGTTAATACCGGTATATATACTGTATATAATGTACCGTACTGTATATATATACTGTATATATATATATATATATACATATATATATATATATATATATATATATATATATATATATATATATATATATATACCGGTATATATATACCGTTATATATATATATATATACATATATATATATATATATATATATATATATATATATATATATATATATATATACTGTATATAATTATATATACGGTATATAAAATATATATATATACCGGGTATATATATACTGTATATACCGGTATACTGTATATATATATACAGTATATATATATATACCCGGTATATATATATATATATATATGTGTGTGTGTGTGTGGGTGTGTGTGTGTGTGTGTGTGTGTGTTTTTGTGTTTGTTTGTATACTGTATATAATGTTGGGGGTAACAGGAATTCACCCCCTACAATTACTACCGGTACCGTATACTACCATTCTTCTGTATTCTTCCCCTTTATATTTAAACCTACTCAACATAATTGAGTCCTTTAATATTAATGAGTTGGTGTACCGGGTATATATATATTGTTTGCCTATTAGCGTTTGCAAGGAATTAATATTGTGATTATATAAATCCACAATTGTCGTTGCACTAGCCTGCCGGGTTGTCAATATGTGTATATTAGTGATATGAAACTATGCATATTTTATAATACCATAGTCTAGGCTACTTGGCAACTGGGCAACTGGGTACGGTACATACCCTGCCACAAACACAGCCATTCCAATAGAATAATGATAGTTGACAGAGCTCGTTACACGTAGCCATAGGACTACCAGACTGGAATAAGCCTTTATGGTACCGGTAACTGGTAAGTTACAGAAGGGTTCAATGTTATCACCTCGTAGATAGACTGTTCCTAAACCTACTGCACAGGCCTAAGCTAAGTAGGTCGATGGTAACGATGTGAAGACTAGGTTTACATTGACACACACACACACACACACACAGTGGCAGTGGCTGTCACACACACACACACACACACCCAAGCGGTGGTGTGTTTATCGGTACACACGTTATTTGTGCATGCTTAAGAGTACATTTTTCGATTTTTAAACCTAAATAAAACCATCTAGATAAAACTTAACCTAAGCTAACTTACCTAACCTAACCGAAAACACTCCATTTCAACGTATTTTAAAAAGGTGTGTACACTTAAACTGTCGCCCTAAAACTCATGTACCTGCAAACCTACATATTTCGTGAAATTTGTAGCTTTAAACACACACACACACACACACACACACACAGTATAAGGATTCTATATAGCAATGTCGATGGGCTAATCTCTAAGAAATTAGAACTATCAGACTTACTCAATACTAAGAAACTAGAAATAGTATGTCTCACTGTCAAGACAAAACTAAGAGAGGAACTTTATATAAATCTGCTAGGATGGTCTGAATACAAGATTTGGAGGAGGGACAGAAAACTTCGACATGGAGGTGGAGTGTGCATCCCTACTAGGAAAGATTTGATTGTGTCTGAGATAAAACTAGAAACTTCAAAAGCAGAAGTTTTAGCACTAGAAATTGGTGGAAACGAAAAAATAGTAGTGATAGTAGCGTATGTACCTCCCAAGACGAAGACCTTACCTTACCTTATGATACCTTATGATGTGTTCGCCACTCTTCTAGCGGCACCAAGGAGCGCGACGCCCCTCGTTATGGGTGGTGATTTGGTGCAGTAGACTGTTTGAAGCGACAGCTCGCTCCCTTGCGAGGATGGGCTCGTCTGGCACCTTTTGCAGTTTTCAGTTTTGCAGTTTCCCAATTTGAAGTAAATTGGGAAGAACTTGAACCCGGAGCAGGAGAGGAAAGTTGGGGCTATGAATTTTGATGTATGGCCATGGAAAATTATATATACCAACATGTAAAAGAGAAAACAAGAATAAGGGGAAGTGATCAACCAGCTAGATTGGACCTTCTCTTCACAAGAAGGGAGGAGGAGGTTCAAAGTATTCAGTACCGTACCTATGCCCACTAGGAAAAAGCGACCATGCAGTTCTCGACATAGACCTACTATTGAAGCATAAACTACCCAAGGAAAGGGAAAAGCACAAGGAAAATCACTGGATGTATTCCAGAACCGATTTCGCAGGACTACGGGATTTTTTCAAGTCACAAAATTGGGATCCAGTGTTATCTGAAAGTGAGGTAGACAAAAAACTCAAGGCATTCATGGAGATCTATGATACTGGTATAACAACTTTTGTCCCAAAGTACACTAATAACAGAAAAAAAGGAAATCGCAAAGAATGGTTTAATCGCGAATGTAGGCAAGCACAGGAAGCAAAAAAACAAAGCCTGGAAAAAGATGAGAAACTGGGATTCAGAAGAAAACAGGCATAAGTATAAAGAGGAGAGAAACAAATACACATAAATGAGGAGGAGGTCAGAGGCAAACCATGAGAAAGGGATAGTGGAGAACTATGAAAAGAATCCTTTTTTTTCAAGTTTGTAAACGGCAAAAGGAAGATAAAAGCCACAATCCTAAAAATTAAAAGTGGAAACAGAATCATAGAAGATGATACAGAAATTGCGGAAGAACTAAATACAGAGAAGAGCTCATAGACAAAATGAGTAAGGTGGATCCAAACAAAGCCGCCGGACCGGACGGAGTATCAGGCTGGATTATTAAAGAAAATGCCAAGGAACTGAGTATACCAATATATGATATAATGACCAAATCATTGGACACGGGGATAATACCTACATAATGGAAAAGAGCAAACATTATTCCTATATTTAAGGGAGGAAGCAGAGATAAACCACTGAATTATAGACCTGTATCACTATTGAGCATCCTCATGAAGATTCTGGAAGGATTAATAAGGGACAAATGGGTGAACTACCTGGAATCCAAAAGATTAATTACTGACCGACAATTTGGATTCAGAGGAGGCAGATCATGTGTAAGCAACTTGTTGAGTTTTTACTCTAGAGTAATAAAGACAGTGGACCAGAGGGAAGGATGGGTAGACTGTGCCTACCTAGACTTTAAAAAAGACATTTGACAAAGTTCCACACAAGAGATTGCTGTGGAAATTAAAACATGAGGGAAAAGTAGGAGACAAACTGCTGAAATGGATGGAGAGCTACCTTAGCGAAAGACAGATGAGAACAACAGTAAGGGGGAAATCGTCAAACTTGACTCAAATTACGAGTGGAGTACCACAAGGATCTGTCCTAGCCCCAATCATGTTTTTAATATTTGTAAATGACTTAGCCTACCTGAGGGACTAACAAGCTACATGAGCATGTTTGCGGACGATGCTAAGCTGCTTAAAACGATCAGAACCCAGGAGGATTGCCTTGAACTCCAATCAGATTTGAAAAAGATCCATGAATGGAGCATCAAATGGAATATGGAGTTCAATGCAGGAAAATGTAAGACTCTAGAAATGGGTAAAAGCAAGTACAGACCTAGAAAAGATTATAAACTAGGAAACGAAGTGATTCCCAAAGCAGAAAAAGAAAAAGACTTGGAGATAGAATTTAAGGATAACATGTCTCCGGAAAGCCACGTAAATAAGATAGTGAGAGAATCACTAGCACTATTGGCAAATATCAAGATGTCTTTCAATTATCTTAATGAAAACACCATGACACAAATAATAACGGCAATAATAAGACCCAGGATGGAATATGCATCTGTAGTGTGGTCCCCTCACATGAATAAACATATCCACAAAATTGAGAGGGTACAGAGAGCAGCTACGAGGATGATCCCAGGTTTGGAAAATTTGGAGTACCAAGAGAGGCTCGAGAGATTGAATCTACCTACACTGGAACAGAGAAGGAAACGAAGACAGCAAATTCAGATATACAAATGTGTTAGAGGTATTGACAAAATCTACCAAGAAAACTTCATAGAGAGGGATGGAGGTGAGAGAACAAGAGGTCACAGCTACAAACTGAAAGTGCCTAATAGTAAATCCGATCTGAAAAGTAAAAGATTTCCTACCAACTCGATTAGTGGGTGGAACAAATTGCCAGCCGAAGTAGTGTCTGCACCATCAGTGCATAGTTTCAAAGCACGGTATGACAAACATATCTTAGGAGGCGGGAATTAACGAGCATGCTCACTCCCGCAAATACAACTAGTGTAAGTACAACTAGTGTAAGTAAACACACACACACACACTGTACCGGTACATAAACGTGCGCAGGCACACGAACACCAAAAACAAAAAAACTAGGAAGTCAACGCCCCATTAACCACACACGAGCAAATATGACCCAGGACTGGTGGCGGTGGTGATGGTGGTGGTGGGGGTGATTTTTGACTGGTGATGATGGAGGAATGATTGTTGTAGTGGTGGTGGTGGTGATGATGATGTAGACCTAGTGGTGATTGTTGTGGTGGTGATGATGTAGACCTAGTGATGATTGTTGTGGTGATGATGTAGACCTAGTGATGATTGTTTTGGTGGTGATGATGTAGACCTAGTGATGATTGTTGAGTGGTGGTGATGTAGACCTAGTGATGATTGTTGTGGTGGTGATGGTGTAGACCTAGTGATGATTGTTGTGGTGGTGATGGTGTAGACCTAGTGATGATTGTTGAGTGGTGGTGATGTAGACCTAGTGATGATTGTTGTGGTGATGATGGTGTAGACCTAGTGATGATTGTTGAGTGGTAGTGATGTAGACCTAGTGATGATTGTTATATTGGTGATGATGTAGACCTAGTGATGATTGTTGTAGACCTAGTGATGATTGTTGTGGTGGTGATGATGTAGACCTAGTGATGATTGTTGTGGTGGTGATGTAGACCTAGTGATGATTGTTGTGGTGGTGATGATGTAGACCTAGTGATGATTGTTGTGGTGGTGATGATGTAGACCTAGTGATGATTGTTGTGGTGATGATGTAGACCTAGTGATGATTGTTGTGGTGATGATGTAGACATAGTGATGATTGTTGTGGTGGTGATGTAGACCTAGTGATGATTGTTGTGGTGGTGATGTAGACCTAGTGATGATTGTTGTGGTGGTGATGTAGACCTAGTGATGGTTGTTGTGGTGATGATGTAGACCTAGTGATGATTGTTGTGGTGGTGATGATGTAGACCTAGTGATGATTGTTGTGGTGGTGATGTAGACCTAGTGATGATTGTTGTGGTGGTGATGATGTAGACCTAGTGATGATTATTGTGGTGATGATGTAGACCTAGTGATGATTGTTGTGGTGGTGATGATGTAGACCTAGTGATGATTGTTGTGGTGATGATGTAGACCTAGTGATGATTGTTTTGGTGGTGATGATGTAGACCTAGTGATGATTGTTGAGTGGTGGTGATGTAGACCTAGTGATGATTGTTGTGGTGGTGATGGTGTAGACCTAGTGATGATTGTTGTGGTGGTGATGGTGTAGACCTAGTGATGATTGTTGAGTGGTGGTGATGTAGACCTAGTGATGATTGTTGTGGTGATGATGGTGTAGACCTAGTGATGATTGTTGTGGTAGTGGTGTAGACCTAGTGATGATTGTTATATTGGTGTGATGATGATTGTTGTAGACCTAGTGATGATCGTTGTGGTGGTGATGATGTAGACCTAGTGATGATTGTTGTGGTGGTGGTGATGTAGACCTAGTGATGATTGTTGTGGTGGTGATGATGTAGACCTAGTGATGATTGTTGTGGTGGTGATGATGTAGACCTAGTGATGATTGTTGTGGTGATGATGTAGACCTAGTGATGATTGTTGTGGTGATGATGTAGACATAGTGATGATTGTTGTGGTGGTGATGTAGACCTAGTGATGATTGTTGTGGTGGTGATGTAGACCTAGTGATGATTGTTGTGGTGGTGATGTAGACCTAGTGATGGTTGTTGTGGTGATGATGTAGACCTAGTGATGATTGTTGTGGTGGTGATGATGTAGACCTAGTGATGATTGTTGTGGTGGTGATGTAGACCTAGTGATGATTGTTGTGGTGGTGATGATGTAGACCTAGTGATGATTATTGTGGTGATGATGTAGACCTAGTGATGATTGTTGTGGTGGTGATGATGTAGACCTAGTGATGATTGTTGTGGTGATGATGTAGACCTAGTGATGATTGTTGTGGTGGTGATGTAGACCTAGTGATGATTGTTGTGGTGGTGATGTAGACCTAGTGATGATTGTTGTGGTGGTGATGATGATGTAGACCTAGTGATGATTGTTGTGGTGGTGATGTAGACCTAGTGATGATTGTTGTGGTGGGGATGATGATGTAGACCTAGTGATGATTGTTGTGGTGGGATGATGATGTAGACCTAGTGATGATTGTTGTGGTGGGGATGATGATGTAGACCTAGTGATGATTGTTGTGGTGGGGATGATGATGTAGACCTAGTGATGATTGTTGTGGTGGGGATGATGATGTAGACCTAGTGATGATTGTTGTGGTGGGGATGGTGATGTAGACCTAGTGATGATTGTTGTGGGGATGGTGATGTAGACCTAGTGATGATTGTTGTGGTGGGGATGATGATGTAGACCTAGTGATGATTGTTGTGGTGGGGATGGTGATGTAGACCTAGTGATGATTGTTGTGGTGGGGATGGTGATGTAGACCTAGTGATGATTGTTGTGGTGGGGATGATGATGTAGACCTAGTGATGATTGTTGTGGTGGGGATGATGATGTAGACCTAGTGATGATTGTTGTGGTGGGGATGATGATGTAGACCTAGTGATGATTGTTGTGGTGGGGATGATGATGTAGACCTAGTGATGATTGTTGTTGAATGTTATAGATCTAGTGGTGATTGTTGAGTTGCATTATTTTTCTATGTGTATGAAAGAGACAATAAGGCAGAGTTGTCTGTAACGTGTGTCTCCCCTCCACAAAAGAGACAATAAGGCAGAGTTGCCTGTAACGTGTGTCTCCCCTCCCCCAAAGCCAGAAGAGTGACAGGGAGCCAAATTCAAGGAACGTTTGGAGTCAAAATGCCTGGGCACACGAAGTTTAAGGCAGTTAAGTTATAGAATGAAGGAAAGATTGATTGAGGGAGAGAGTTCCAGAGCTTACTTGTTGAGTACCTGTATAAAAAAGACAGAAAATGTGTTAATTCTTGGACCGGGGTGGAATTGTGTTGAAAGGAGGGTGCCACCCACTCGCCGTAGGGGAGATAATATGCACTGAGAAAGCTCAGAAGTACACATAATAACGATAGAAGAGTGAGAGAGATGCAACATTGCGGAGTGTATAAAAAGATTGTAGGGAATTAGTAAGAGGTGGTGAGTTGATAATACGGAATGCTTTGAACGCTACCCTTTCGAAAAGTGCGGTATGTTGGGAATCTCCCCAAATTTGTGAACACTATTTGATACATGGGCACACAGAGCCCCTGTACAGAGCAAGAAGCTGTGCGGGGGTAAAGAACCCACAGAGACGGTTGAGCCGTTTTAGCAAGAGTGGTGATAATATTATGGTCTTTCCAAGAATGATTAGAAGAAAAAGAGACACCAAGGATATTGAGGGAAGATGAGGGGTCTATTTGTGTGTTATTGAAGAGTAAGGAATATTTTGATAGGTAGATAGATGGAGAAATTGGGTTTTGGAGGCATTGAAAGTAACCATATTTTATCTGCCCCAATAAAACATTATTGAAAGATCAGAGGATAGGTGCATCATGGCCTCATCACGCGAGTTTTGGAGTGACTGTGAGGAGGGAAGTTGTGGAAAACTGGTTGAATTGTGAAAGGTAGAGTCATCAGCATATGAGTGGATAGAAATAGAGGTACAGTTGAGAAGATTAGTACGGTAATGAAAATTAGAAATAGGACTGGGGATAGGACAGAACCCTGAGGAACACCAGAGTTGATAGGTTGAGGATGGCCATCCAAAACTGTAGCTATGGAACAGCTAGAAAGGAAATTAGGGATAAAGTTACAGATAGAGAGATAGAAGCCAAAAGATGATAGTTTGGAAATAAGTGATTTGTGCCAGACTCTTATCAAAGGCTTTTGATATGTCTAGCGTAATAGAAAAAGCCCCACCGAAGTCCCGAAGGGAGGATGACCAAGAGTTAGTAAGATAGTAAAAGAGATCATCCTTTATGGATTTATGGAAGCCATACTGGCAATCTGAAAGAATGTTATGGGCATTCAGATGCTTAAGAAATATTTAATTAAGAATTGATTACGAAACTTTATACAAGATCTGAGGGCAATTGGGCGATAGTTGAAAGGTAGAGAACGGTTACCCTTCATTAGGACAGGTTGAATGAGTGCAAAATCCCAGCAAGAAGTGAAGGTGTTAGCCTAGATGAAAGACAGGCCGCGGAAGAGTTTAACTAGACAAGGAGTCAGCACAGAAGCACAGTTTTTGAGTACCGGCACTGTACAACAGGAGGGACACCATCTGGTCCGTACGCCTTATTATTCAGCCCAGTGAGGGCAGAAAGTACATCTTTAGAAGAGATAAGTATATTATTAGGCATAAGTAAGTGAGAGGGTGGTTGAGAGGGAGGAACAGCACCAGAATTGTCCAAGGTTGAGTTTTTAGCGAAAGTTAGAAAATAGTTAAGCTTTGTCAGAGAAAGAAGTGATGGTGGTGCCATCTGAACGGAAAAGAGGAGGGTAAGACGAGGAAGTAAAGTTATTGGAGATGTTTTAACTAAGTGCAGAGGTTTTAGACTAAGTGCCGGAGAGAGCTATGATTGTAGAGTTCATTACATTTACTATTGATGAAAGAGTTTTTGGCCATTCGAAGAACAGATTTGGCACAACTCCGGGCATAAATATCAACAGTTCTAGATTCTGGAGTTTGAAGACGCCGGTACCGTTTGTATGCTTCCTCCTTATCGTGGACAGCAGTAGAACAAGCATGAGTAAACCAAGGTTTATATGCATTAGGTTGAGAAAAAGAAAACGGAATGTAGGCCTATACCTCCGTGCCTGACAGGATCACCTCAGTAATGCGCTCGGCACTCTATGAGGGTCCTTGGCCAAGGAAGCAAAATTATTCCAGGGAAAATCAAAGAAGTACTGCCGAAGAGCCTCCCAGTCGCATCAAAATGCCACAAGCACCGCCGCTGGGAGGATCAGATGCCGAACTGAAGAGATAGGACAGGTGACAGAGACAAGGCTGTGATCGGAGAAGCCCAATCAGGGTGTCAAATGAAAGCCGAGTCCATTAATTTTAGCTTCTATAATTGTGTATACAAAGGATGAAATTATGGATTATAGTTCACATTATGCTTTTGGAAGTGATCAAGTGGCCAAAAACAATGTTATTTCATGTTAATTTTCTTGTATATCTTTCAAATTCATTCAAGTCTTCAAACAAAATTGCTGCGGAAATTGGAGATTTCTGCAAAGGGAGAGATGGATAGAATGTGTTTCACTTTAGAAGTTAGATATTCAAAGAATTTGGATAGTCAGTAGAAATAGGGGAGAGTTAAACAACGCAGATATGATAATTTAATTTGAGAGTGACAAGAATGCCTTAGCCAGAGAGTAGAAGATTCGGAAGAATCAAAGTTAGGAACACAAGAGCAAGAAGATTGTTGCGTACATAGGCCTACACCCAATGTCCACCTTTGGCTTGAAACTGATATTGTGATTGTAGGAGGATACAGAGAAAGGTTTGCTGTTAATAATCACAGACAATTGGCTGTCGGTGAGAAATAGAAGATCAGGATTGACAGAGGAGAGGTGGTGTTCCACAAAGTGGAAGTTAGAGAAAAGGTCACGAATGTTGCAGAAATGGATAGTAAGAGTAGAAAGTGGTGGTCCAGAGCATTCTGAGGAGTCTTTTCCAGGGTTCGAACTTATAGGGGTTTTGGTCCCATTTCACCCGCCTGTAGACCTAACTGTGAGAATTGTTGAGTGGTGGTAATGTAGGCATAGTGATGATTGTTCAGTGGTGGTAATGTACACTGAGTGATGATGTTTGAGTTGTGGTGATGTAGACCTAGTGATGAATGTTGAGTAATGGTGATTATTGAGTACCGGTACCCGGTACCGGTACCGGGTAGCTGATTTAGTGGTGAGCGGTTATTGCGGTAATGGTGATTGTTACCTTAGGCTTATTGTGATCCAATGGTGCTGATTGTTGAGTTGTGGCGGTGATTGTCGAGTAGACTAACCATCACTAACGTACGGAAGTAATATAGTGGTGATTGCTGAGTGGTGCCAGTGTTAATATTGTAGAGTGGCGGGGATTGTTGGTCATAATTTAATGGTTGTTGTTGTGGTATTATAGTACTGTAGACTGTTAGATACGTAGGTTACGGGTAATTTGTTGAAGGTTCTGCTGATTATGATGATGTCTATGATGATAGTAACGAGGGCTTTTTGGCTTGTATCCGTTCGGCCCCATTCAGCCTACTGTTTTAAGACGTTTACCCCCATCCAGGTGTCAATATTTTCCAGCATATATATATTTTAGTTTTGACATCAAGCTAAATTTGTTATTTTTTCTATAGAAAAATGTCTCCGGCGAAGCCGGATTTCTCCATATAATGCTGGCTCGCCTGGATGGGGATAAACGTCTTAAAACAGTTGGCTGAATGGGGCCGTATGGATACAAGCCAGGGAAAGAGAGAAAAAGGAGAGCCAGGGAAAGAGAGAAAAGGAGAGAAAGATCAAACAAAGCCGGTGACCCCCCTTAATTTTCACTGATGGTGGGTTTATGATGTTGGCAATAAGCTACCGGTACATGTGATAATTGAGCGGTGATGACGGAGCTCAATGTGTGCCTGAAAGCTCTAAACGTTGACAGGTGGTAGATCTATGTGCAGGTAATACAAGTACAGGTATCTATTTACTCTTCACCACACTACCAGCAGCGTCTGTTAGCCCACACTTCTTAACAAACTCACACTCTCTTGCTTTCCTTTGTTTAACTAATAGGAAAAACCTCTTAGTCATGTTGACATATTATGTCTGAAGTTATTCCAGGTGAAGTGACCTCGCAACGGCACCATACTATGCCACAATCCAGGCATTACACAGGGCTATGTGTATGTGGACCTGCTTAAATTTATGGCACTATTTCCTGTCGTTACCTAGAGTGAAAACGAGAATCTGATTAATCACATAAAAATAAACATATTTAAAGTACAATAGCATATATACTGGTATGTATCAAAGTAAATACCGGTTGGATAAAGTACCAGTATTACTACCACGCGGAATGGGTACGGTACCCTATACAGTACATACGCCAAGTTGTACCGTACGGTATATAGATCTTGACATATACCGGTACATACACATTAAGCACTTGATATACCGGTACCGGTACTGTGAATGTGTGTGGTGTGTATATATACCGGTACCGTATACCGGGTATATATATATATATATATATATATATATATACTGTATATATATATACGGTATATATATATATATATTATATTTATATAGAGAGAGAGAGGCTATTGGCTACGGTAGCCTAGAGGTTTTGTCGATGTACCGTATATAATTATGCTAAGATTTGTTTTCTTGACGAAAGGAAAGCCTTTCGTATCATCAACTCGCGCCCACTCACCAACTCTCTGCAATATACAGTATATCTCTTCGCCGCAATGTTGCATCTCTCTCGCTATTCTATCGCGACTATAATAATCAATGTTCCTCAGAGCTTTCCCAGTGTATACCACCTCCTCTACGTAGTCAACAAGTGAACTCTGGAACTCTTCTTCAATCAATCTTTCCTTCATTCTATTACTTTAAAAAACAAACTTTAAACTTCATGTGTCCAGGCAATATGACCCCAACGTACCTTAAATTTGGCTTTCTGTCACGCTTTTGACTTTGGTGTAGACACTTGTTACAGGCAACCTTCCTTATGTCTCCTTCATAGCCTACCGGTACACATAAAACAAAAATACAAAATCTTAGCTTTACACAATGACCCACCATGCAACCACTCTAAAACTCCCGTGATGAGGCCCTAGCACCTTATCTTCTGATCTATCGACTATTTCCGATTGGGGCAGAGAAAATCTTGTTGCTTTCAATGCTTCCAAAACCCAATTTTGCTATCTATCTACCCAACACAATCTTCCACAGGACTATCCCTTACTCTTCAACAACATACAAATCAAGTTAATTAACCCTTCCTCTTCTCTTAATGTTTTGTCAGTCTCTTGTTCTTCTGATCTTTCTTGGAAAGACCATTTCATCACTCTTGCTAAAACAGCTTCCCAGAACTTAGTTGTGTTCTGTGGGTTCGCTACCCCCGCATAACTTCTTGTTCTATACAGGGCCAAAGTGCGCCCATGTATTGAGTACGGTACTGTTCTCATGAGTGGGGAGGTTCAACCCATACCACACTTCTCGAAAGGGTATAGTCAAAAGCATTTCGTCTCCTCTTACTCTTACTAATTCCCTACAATCTCTCACTACACGCCGCAGTGTTGCATCTCTCTCACTCTTCTACAGCTATTACAATAATCAGTGTTCTTCAGAGCTCTCTGTGTATACCTCCTCCATTACGGAGAGTGGGTGGCAACCGCCTTACAAAGCATTCCCACTCTTTTTATGTTGTCACTGTCCAACTATCTAACCGAAAATTTTCCAAGTCTTTCTTTTACTAAACAAGTAAACTCTGGAACTCTCTCCCTCAATCTGTGTTTCCCTCATCCTATGACTTAAATTACTTTAAACTTCGCGTGTCGTAATATTTTCCCTATAACGTACCGGTACTTTGAATTTGGCTCCCTGTCACTTTCAACTTTAGGGGGGGACACTAAGTCTTGTTACAGGCAGCATTGTATTTTGTCTCCTTCATACACAGACACAAACTTATAGGGTATAGGCCTATATACAGTTATGTACGGTATAGGCCTACTTAGTTGTTGCATGTCTATTACGTCTTGAGGATGTTGAACAGTCGTTAACTACAAATTATGCAACAGACAACAGGATGGTGGAAACAGTGACTTGACTTCTAGGTACTGTAATATGGTTCGTGTAAAGTATACGGTATATTAGTGTGGTTACCGGTACGTGGTACGGTATCGAGGTTTGTACAATAATTGTAGACCGGGTGCAAAATAGAATCATGGAAAGTTGAACATTAATTATAGGCCTATGTAGATACACAAATTATACTTTAAATGACACACTTCTTGTATCGAGGTCATTCAAAAGTCATATATGTTTGTATTTTTCAGAACCCTTTCAGTAGCTTATAATATGGTGCCGCCACCTTATTCTAATCTGGCTATTAACTGTTGATAATTATGTATTATAGGGAGCAGTTCTAGGAATTAAAGGATTAGAAACTATCTCTAAAAGGCTAACCCTCTAAATCCCGCATGTTCCTCTGAGGCCGATTCATATCGTCTAAAAAATATCCTAATGAAAGGGTTAACTAGTGGATGTGAGTGTACCCCAAACCGGTATACGTATACTAGCTGGCCGGACTGGTATATGGTTCTAGGAAGAGTGTGACAGGTAGTTAGTGGATGACACACAACAACCACAACCGGTACCGGTAGGTTAGATCTAGGTTTATATATTATAGTTACCGGTACCGTATATGATGATGATGATGATGTGGCAAATTGTAGGGGAATGACAAATGGCACACAAGGACCAGAACATGGAGTGGGAGGTTTGTGGTCAGATATGAAATTAAGGGGAGGCAGACCGTTTTTCTGGACCCCCTTCTCCCTAATGTTTAGCCCCACTAGTTTTGAGATTATAAGATGTTCGGCCCATTAGTTTGGCGATTTTAACACCTTTCGCCCCATTTCGTTGTCAGTTTTAAGACCTTTCGTGCCATTTAGGTGTCGATTATTTCCTGGCGAGCGATAGCGAGCCTGCAATTTTAAGAGGAATCGGCCTTCGGCCGGGACATTTTTCTACCGAAAAATGTACAAATTTATATTGAAGGGGGGTGTTTTTCTAAGCTTGATGGAGGTCTAGGGAGGAAACTAAAAAAAAAAATTTGAATAAATGAATTAATAGACTAAACAAGCGGTCTGCCTCCCCTTAAGTAATCTACCACCTACAGTATCGGTACTTTAATTTGCTACACATTTAGTAGGCAAAGTACCGGTACCGTAGTCACTAAGTGTTGCCAGGAATGTTGTTGACTGAGAAAGTAGTCGTGTGCCTTTAGTAAGAGGAGAACAGTCAACTCATGAAAGGAAAACTGTGTACCTTTTGATGTGTTCGCCGCTCTTCTAGCGGCACCAAGGAGCGCGACGCCCCTCGTTATGGGTGGTGATCTGGTGCAGTAGACTGTTTGAAGCGACAGCTCGCCCCCTTGCGAGGATGGGCTCGTCTGGCACTTTTTGCAGTTCGACATCTAGGGCTCTCTTGAAGTTGTCTAACGAGATGTCCCTCATGTCTCTTACTCGCCGTGGGAGTTTGTTGAAGAGACGTGGGCCTCTGTGTGATAACCAGCCCTCTCGCAGAGAGCCCATAGCACCCCTGTTATTCATCCGGAAGATTTCGCATTCCCAGCCTCTCCTATCACTGAATTTCACGACTATCGGAGTATGTAGGTTTGGTACTAAACCCTCTGCGATTTTCCACGTGTATATTATTAGGTAACGTTCTCTTCTACGTTCCAGTGAGTACAGATTCAGTGCTCTTAAACGCTCCCAATAGTGTAGATGTTTTATCGAACTTATATGCGAAGTGAAATTTCTTTGTACACTCTCTACGTCATTTATTTCACCTGCTTTGTATGGGGATGTTAATACGCTACAGTATCCAAGCCGCGGTAGCACTAGAGATTTGAAGAGCGTTATCATAGGCAATTCCCCGCGTGTTTTAAAAGTACGCAGAATCCAACCCGTTAGACGTTTCGCAGCCGCCACTTTGACCTGGTTATGTACTTTGAAACCCATATTTTCAGACATTAATACCCCAAGGTCTTTCACACTGTCTTTCCGTTCTATTATGTGGTTAGATTCTGTTAAGTAGTTTGTAATTTCTTTAACACCATTATTATCTCCGTACCGTATTAATTGGAATTTGTTCTCATTGAATTGCATGTTGTTTTCCCTGGTCCACTGGAACACTACATTCATGTCTTCCTGCAGTCGGCCCGTGTCCTCTTGTGTGTTTACTATCTTGCTTAATATTGTGTCATCAGCAAAAGACGACACCGTACTGTGTCTGGTGTTGGTATCTATGTCGCAAATTAGTATGAGGAACAGAAGGGGCGCTAGCACTGTTCCTTGGGGCACTGAGCTTTTGACATCCGAAGGCTCAGATGTGACTTGGTTTACTGCTACTGATTGTTTTCGGTTTACGAGGAAATTGTATATCCACCGTCCGATTTTCCCAGTTATACCTTTTGCTTTCAGTTTGTGGGCTATTATACCATGGTCACATTTATCAAATGCCTTAGCAAAATCGGGGTAAATGACATCCACGTTTTTCTTTTCTTCTAGCGCTTTAAGAATTTTGTCATAGTGTTCCAAAAGTTGTGAGAGACATGATCTTCCCGCTCTGAACCCATGTTGACCGGTGTTGTGTAGTTCATTTGTCTCCATGAATGTTGAAATTTTGCTTCGCAGGACTCGCTCGAAAACTTTAATGATGTGAGAGGTTAGAGCTACCGGGCGGTAGTTTTTTGGTAGTGCTTTACTCCCTCCTTTATGCAGTGGGGCAATTATTGCGTTTTTCAAGCTATCTGGTATGTCACCAGTGTCTAGACTCCTCCACATTATAGCCAGGGGTTTTGAGAGGTTTTCCTTACATTTCTTCATTAGGATCGAATTCCATGAGTCCGGGCCTGGTGCCGAGTGGGATGGCATGTTGGAAATGGCCTCTTCTATGTCTTTTGGACCGAAATCAATATCCAGCATCTGAGGGGTTTCCGTGGGGGAGGTTTCCATGAAAAATATATTTTGGTCTCTGATGACTTTTGTTTCATCAGGCTCACTGAATGCCAATTCATACTGCCTGCTTAAGAGTTCGCTCATTTCCTTTTTGTCCCCTGTGAAAGAGCCGTCCCCTTTGCTCAGTGGGCCGATGTTTGATGTTGTTTTAGCCTTTTGTTTGGCGTATGAAAAGAAGTATTTGGAATTTTCCTTTATACCTGCAATAGCTTTCCTCTCCTCTTCCATATGTTGTAGTTCATATGATATTTATGTATATACGGTACGGTACCCGGTATAGGCTACAAAATGTGCCAGCTTTTAGGCTATTGTAATTGACAGGTGTGCTTGTGTGAAGAACCATTGGTAAATTTGTTCTGATGGCATTTGGAAGCGTTAATATTAATGATGATCAACTGACATTCCTCCTTCCCTGCGTTTCTCACCATCTGAGTGACCACATGGAAGAGGAATGTCCTCAGGGTTTCACCAGGGACTTCTGGAGAAACCCACAAGGTACCACTACACTAGTATTGTTCAACATTCAGTAGTTCTCTCTCTCGCCCACACACAAACACGCACCCACACACACACATGCATACCCCCCCCCCCCCCCCATACAAATACGCACGCACTCACTTCACACACACACACACACACACACACACATTTATTTCCGCACATGCACCATCATCTCCAGACACACATCGTACACCTCAACACAGTTTCCCCCCTTCATACAATTCCCCACACATGCAGCAACCCCCCTTTACATACAATTCCCCACATTTAGTTTTCCCACACCACATAGAGTTCCCTCCCCACACGCACACATGACCTTGTACCCCCAGGTGTCACGTTCCAGCCCCAGGGGTCGGGTCACACCAGCCACGGGGTCTACAGGCGAGGTCAGTGAAAGTGACAGTGGGTGTATTAGGTCAAAGGTCAAAGGAAAACGCTGCTTAAACCCTTTATGTATGATTTCGTCGGACTTAGTTAATTAAATGTTATTCAGTGAGTGAATTGTGAGTACCGGTAGGTGAGGACAACTATGAGTGAGTGAGTGGGATGAAAAGGAGGTGGAAGTTTGAGTGATGAAATGTGGGTCAGTGAGTGTGTTTGTTCCTCCGGGAAATGTTCAAGACACTTTAATTTCTCTCGACTCTGTATTAGCCCAGCCAAAAATATTAAATTACCGGTATTTATGATTTGCTATAGCCAAAGCTTAGCTCATTCTTGCATAACATTGCCAGACAAATCCTGACTTTATATCAATGGTTTAACATAAAACACTCGTAAGCTCGAGTGTTGAATCACTTGCCTAGAGAGATTCTTAAGTTGTATATAATCGCTTTCCAGTTATGTTAGCCAGAATCAAAAATACATGTTTAGTCGTATTGGAGGGGTAACTCCAATCATTATCAAAACCCATAAAATGTGTTTGATCTTACTATGGTACCGGTAAGTAAAGTTAGGGGATATGCGCTAAGCTGTGCTTGGTTGCGGTGTTCATCTCCGTAATATTGCCCTTTGGAACCTACAGTTGGATATTCGAAAGTTATCCAGGTTACCACAGTTCACTACCTTCGATTGGAATGTCACAAGTGTCCACTAAGCTACGAAGTGGTGTACAATACAAATAGCGATACCCGTGTGTCTTATTATTTTATATATATACCCGGTATATATATATATATATATATATATATATATATATATATATATATATATATATATATATATATATATATATATATATATATATATATATATATATATATATTTTTTTTTTTTTTTTTTTTTTTTTTTTTTTTTTTTTGCGTATGAAAGAGACAACAAGCAGGTTGCTCGTAACAAGTGTCTCCCTCAATGCCAAAAGATTGACAGAGCCAAATTCAGGGGACGTTGGGATTAAAATGCCTGGACAATCCAAGTTTAAAGCAGTCTCAGTCATAGGATGAAGAAAAGATTGATTGAGGGAGAGAGTTCCAGAGTTCACTTGTTGATTAGAAGAAAGACTGAGAACATTTGCTAATTCTTGGGTTGTAGAGCTGGACAAAATATGAGTGGAACTGTGTTGAAAGGCGGGTGCCTAGCACTTGCCGCAAGGGACGGGATATGCACTGAGAGCTCTGAAGAACACTGATTGTTGTAATAGCAATAGAAGAGTGAAAGATATGCAACATTGCAGCATGTAGAATGAGGAAGTGAGTTGAGGCGAAATGCTTTTGACTCTATCTTTTTTTAGTTGTGCGGTACGGATGGAACTTCCGCACACATGCAAACAATACTCGATACATGGGCGCACTGTGCCCCGATACAGAGCAAGAGGCTTTGCGGGAGTGAGGAACCCACTGAGACCGTTGAGCACATCTAACTTTTAGGAAGCTATTTTAGCAAGAGCGGCAATATGATTTTTCCAAGAAAAGTGTGATGAAAAAGATACATCTAGAATATTGAGAACAGATGAAGGGTTGATTTGTGTATTGTTTAAGAAAAATGTATAGTCTTGCGGAACATTGCGAGAGAGAAATTGGGTCTTTGAAGCGTTGACAGTAAAAAAAAAAATCTCTGCCACATTCAGAAATGATTGATAGATCAGAAGGTAGGCATACCATAGCCCCGTTATGTGAGTTTTGGAGTGATTGCATGCTGGGTTCTTGTGAGAAACTAGTTGAATAGTATAGGTAGATTCATCAGCATATGAGTGGATACGACTAGACATACAGTTGAGGAGATCATTAATGAATGATTATGTTCTCTCCACCAACCAACTCTACTCCTAAAATTGATTAATGAAATTAACAGACACATGTGGCAGTCCGGGGATTCGAACCTAGGATGCTCACACCGAAAATCAACACACAATGCACTGCACCACGAAGACAGTTAAAGAATACTGCACAAGCCTACGATTTATTATGCATTTTCGAATCCTGCATACCAATCTTAGCATGTACAATAGCCCAACTGCACTATCGGAGGCTATGCATAGCCTAGGTGAAAGGAAATAGTAATTAATGGGGCACTTAACCCTAGGGAAGACCTCTCGATAAATTACTACTGAACCCGAATGAATTATTATGTTCTCTCCACCAACCAACTCTACTCCTAAAATCGATTAACGAAATTAACAGACACATGTGGCAGTCCGGGGATTCGAACCTAGGATGCTCACACCGAAAATATTAGAAAGAGAACTGGAGATAGGACAGAACCCTGCGGAATACCACAGAGTTAATATGTTGAGGAAGTGAGCGATGACCGTCCACAACTGCAGCTATGCAGTTGTCAGAAAAAATAAATTAGAGATAAAGGCACAGATAGAAGGATAGAAAGTGAAGGAGGGTAGTTTGTAAATTAGAGATTTGTGCCAGACTTTATCGTAGGCTTTCGATATGTCTAGCACAATAGAAAAAGTCTAACCAAAGTCCCAAAAGGAGGAAGACCAAGAGTTAGTAAGATAAGCAAGAAGATCACCAGTAGAGCGGCCCTTAACCAATTGACTGGGGGGACCGTTCTGGCACGCCATGGCAATTTATAGCAATTTACAGGCTCTTAAAGCCTCTTAAAGCCTGTGGAGACGTGTGCAAGTTAGCGGGAGCGCGGCAGGCCCCTGTCAGCCCAGCTGCCGGTGCAGGCCCCTGTCAGCCCAGCTGCCGGTGCACTGGGCCATGTCTCGCTAGACATATGCAGCGCTGCCAAAGGCAAATGAAGCGTGGCATGCTCATTATTAGAGAATATTTGCCGATGTCTATGGTAGCGCTGCGGATGAACCCCGCACGCTACGAAGCTCGTTCTAGTGTAATTTTGAAGCGATTTTCTTTTAGTTTTTGGCTGAATACATTTAATTTAATTTATACACATGCTTAATCATTCAGGAGTGCCTGAATGACCCCTAATATAGCAGAAATATGCCCGCACCGTTAGTGTTAAGGAAACCATACTGGCGATCTGAAAGTAGATTATTGCAAGATAAATGCTAAAGAAATTTTGAATTAAGAATAGTTTCAAAGACTTTAGAGATGCAAGAAATTAGAGCAATTGAACAATAGTTGAGAACGGTCACCCCTGTTTGTGACAGGTTAAATGAGAGCAAACTTCCAGCAAGAAGGAAAGACGTTAGAGGAGAGACAGCGACGAAAGAGTTTGACTAGGCAGGGAGTCAGCACGGAAGATCAGTTTTTTAGTGCAATAGGAGGAACACCATCTGGTCCGTACGCCATTTTATTATTAAGCACAGCGAGGGCAGAAAGTACATCCTTAGAAGAGATTATGATATTGGGCATAAGTAAGTGAGAGGTGGGTGGAGAGGGAGGAGTAGCGCCGGAATCATCCAATGTGAAATTTTTAGCGAAAGTTTGAGCGAAGAGTTTAGCTTTGTCAGAGGAAGAGGTGACGGTGGTACAGTCAAAATGGAAAAGAGGAGGGAAAGACGAGGAAGTGAAGTTGTTGGAGAGGTTTTTGGCTAGATGCCAAAAAGCTTGGAAAGTCCTAGAGTTGGAAAGTTCAAAGCATTTGTTAGTGATGAAAGAATTTTTGGCGAGTCAAAGGACAGATTTTGCTTGATTCCGGGCAGAAACATATAAAGTACAAGATTCTTGAGTTTGAAAGCGACAGTACCGTTTGAATGCTTCATCCATATTGCAGAGAGCAGAAGAACAAGCATGAGTTAACCAAGATTTTTGTGAGTTATTTTGAGAGAAAGAGAATGGGATGTATGCTGCCATGACCGAAAATACGCTCGGCACTCTCTGGCGGAAGCAAAATCCATTCTATGGGAAACCAAAGATGTATTGCCATAAAGCCTCCCAGTCAGCAGGCCAAAGTGCCACAAGCGCCGCCGGCTGGAGGGGTCGAGTGGCCGTATTGGAGAGAAAGGACAGGTGACAAAGATAAGGTTATGCTCGGAGGAGCCCAACGGAGTGAGAAGATTTACAGTGTAAGCAGAAGGATTAGAGGTTAGAAATAAGTCAAGAATGTTGGACCGATCTACAGCGTGGTCTGTGATACGGGTGGGATGCTGAACTAACTGCTGTAGGTCATTTAGGATAGAACAGATGTAGGCTTGCTCACCAGGATGGTCAGTGAAAAAAGAGGAGAGCCTTTGGCAGCAGTGAACATTGAAATCTCCTAGGATGGAGATTTCAGAGAAGGAAGGGATGGATAGAATGTGTTCCACTTTAAAAGTAAGATAGTCAAAGAATTTTGGATAGTCAGTAAAATTAGGGGAGAGATAAACAGCACACATACGGTATATTTAGTGAGAGAATGACTAGATAGATTAAGCCAGAGAGTTAAGAATTCAGAAGAGTCAAAGTAAGATTATTGCGTACGTATACACGACATCCACCTTTGGTTTTTAATTGATGATATAGATAGGAGGATACAGAGAAGGGTTTGCTGTGTATTGCCTTAGACAACTGGGTTTCGGTAAGGAAAAGTAAGTCAGGTTTGGTAGAAGAGAGATGGTGTTCTACAGAGAGGAAGATAAGAGAAATGGCTGCGAATGTTACAAACATTGATAAATAGAGGTCCAGGGCATGCTGAGGAGTCTGCTTCAGGGGTTGGTCTGATGGGGGCATTTATGGCCCCCCCCCCCCCCCCCCCCCTCCCTGTTATTTTGATGATGCCTGTTGGAGTTGCTTCGCAGCTTCAGACTTCTTGACGCTGTGGTGGAGGAAATTGTTGACAGGCAGTGTGGTTGAAGGCACAGTCAACAACAACAAGTACGGTGCAGGTGGAGTCACACATATTTTAAATGGCGTATTTTTCGGCAATTCTGGTTAAATTATGCTTACTAAATTAAAGTTAAATTAAAACTCACAGGTTTCAAGTACCGTACCTGTAATCTAATGTCAAGTCAAGTTGTCTATCAGTGCAGGAGTCCCGTTAATCTTTACAATATTTAGGCTGGCTACTTACTAAAATCTACCGTCAGTCTATAGGATGTTGGTTTTAAGCTGACGGTAAATTCAGTCTTTTAGCAACTGATTCCCCGATACGTACTTGAAACATATGAAACTGTTCTATCTCTGTGTTATATAAATGCCAAGTTTTCATAATTATTAATATATGTTGATACAAAATCAAGATAGGTACATGGCTATTCACCGCCAGCTGAAAACAGTCTATTTTTACCAATACTAGTGCAGAAAAGCCCCAAAATGTTGCGTGAAAGTTGCCGATCGAAAATGGTTGAAAACTGTGTTCTCTGCCTCAATGCTACATAGGGACCCAGCAGCCAGCAGTCACTCAGCTTTCCGGTGCTTGCCTCTGTGACTGGTACGGTACTGCTTGTCGGAAGAGGGTCGCAAGCAGTGTGTGTGTGTGTGCGTGTGCGTGTGCGTGCGTGCGTGCGTGCGTGCGTGTGTGTGTGTGTGTGTTGAGAGAGGAGGGCGGGGTGGGCGTGAGGCAAAAAGACATTATAAGAGGTTGGGAAAAATACCACGGAGGAGGATACATACACATTCAGGTTTGGGGAGCAGTGAGAGAGAAACAGGAACAAGGCTATTATGATAATAAGAAATATGCCGCAGAGTTCAGTTCTCTACCTCACAGCGATCATTTGCAAACTCGTTAGATTAAAAAACAACAAAATAAACTAGATTTGTAATACTGTTCCCATAGCATATATTTAATATTGGATTATTCGTATTGTTAACCCTTTCTGTATCGGCGACATATATATTTTTCTAGCTATATTTAGACGATTTTGTGCAGATAAGAAGGATCTGTCGTAGTAAAAAGGGATACCGGTACCGTAAATGAGATAGTTCGAAGTCTGTTGATTGATGGAATCCCTTTTTAAACTGAGTACAATCGAATAATAATAGCCAAAATATAGTTAAAAAAACGTCGCCGGTACAGAAGGGGTTAATGTACTGAGAACAGCAATGTTGTTTTGTATGGTGTGTCGGTGGACTTTGAGAAGGTAATGTATCGTACGGTACCGTTCTGAAACTAAGTACGGTACAACACAAATTCCATCCCAATAATATCTTTCAATTCACTCATCGGGATTTGAGCACAAGACTTCAAAATTACCAGAGCAGCAGCAATACCACTCCATCACACCTAGTATCCATGTTTGTACCGTATGTACAGTATATATGTAAGCTTTGTAGGCCTATGTACTGTATGTATGAGTATACAAAAACAATGCAATTAATTCATATCATTTAACGTTACGTTCTAGGTAGCCTGCTTGAGAGAAGGAAGGAATAAGTAGAGGAGACGGGAGGAATAAGTATTGGAGACGGAAGGAATAAGTAGAGGAGACGGAAGGAATAAGTAGAGGAGACGGAAGGAATAAGTATTGGAGACGGGAGGAATAAGAATTGGAGACGGAAGGAATAAGTAGAAGAGACGGAAGGAATAAGTAGAGGAGACGGAAGGAATAAGTAGAGGAGACGGAAGGAATAAGTAGAGGAGATGGAAGGAATAAGTATTGGAGACGGAAGGAATAAGTAGAGGAGACGGACGGAATAAGTAGAGGAGACGGAAGGAATAAGTAGAGGAGACGGAAGGAATAAGTAGAGGAGACGGAAGGAATAAGTAGAGGAGACGGAAGGAATAAGTATTGGAGACGGAAGGAATAAGTATTGGAGACGGAAGGATTAAGTAGAGGAGACGGAAGGAATAAGTATTGGAGACGGGAGGAATAAGTAGAGGATACGGAAGGAATAAGTAGAGGAGACGGAAGGAATAAGTAGAGGAGACGGAAGGAATAAGTAGAGGAGACGGAAGGAATAAGTATTGGAGACGGGAGGAATAAGTATTGGAGACGGGAGGAATAAGTAGAGGAGACGGAAGGAATAAGTAGAGGAGACGGAAGGAATAAGTAGAGGAGACGGAAGGAATCAGTATTGGAGACGGAAGGAATAAGTAGAGGAGACGGGAGGAATAAGTAGAGGAGACGGAAGGAATAAGTAGAGGAGACGGAAGGAATAAGTATTGGAGACGGAAGGAATAAGTAGAGGAGACGGGAGGAATAAGTAGAGGAGACACAATTAGAAGCCCCACGCACAAGCTTCTTGGGGTGACCACCAGATGGAGAATGGTCGCTTTGGGGACTAACCATAATATTTTTAGGACAAAAAGAAATGTATTTGTTGATTTCATTAATTGAGTTTAGGAGTAGAGTCGGATGGTGGAGGTAACAATAATATACCAAGATTATGCGTTATATACTATTGGTAGCCATGAGTATGATTTTGAAGCAGTTTTAGTTTGTTTAATTCGTAGCATATTCGCCCTTTGTAAATATAAAACTAGATTTCTCTGAATGTCTCAAACCTATGTACAAAATATATTATCGTTTCAGTTGCTTTATTCATAGGTTTATGAAGTAAATAATCCATCCAATGTAAGTTACTTAGAAGTGTTTGACATATATAGCGTTTAAACCTCTCGTAGAGTAGAATATTATAATAGTCCACACAAAGCTTGTGTGTGGCGCTTCTAATTGGAAAGAAAGCCCTGAGCAGACTATGATACCTACAGGCACGATAACTGCAATAGATTTCTTGGTTTGGTGAACATTTAAATATAAAAGCATGTACCGGTGCCAGGTATGTTGGAAAATAAGACCAACAAATATAAATAAATACAAAATATAAATAAATCCAGGATAATGTACCGGTATTATGTTGCGTGGTAAACATGAAGGACATCCAAAGTACGAGCACTGTTCATTTGTGTTGATCTTTGTGTAGATAGCATTGACAGTTTTTCTTCCATACATACAGCATACACATAGGCCTACCACGTTGCCAAGGCTAATGTTTTGATAATTGGGAACTGCTGTTATATAGTAGGCCTATTGCTTATTATTGTTAGTATATAGAAGTATTACATGCTAGTACACTCTGGAACTCTCTCCCTCAATCAATCTTTCCTTCGTGCTATGACTTAAACTGCTTTAAACTTCGTGTGGGTCCAGGCATTTTGACCCCACCGTACCATGATTTTGGCTCTATGTCACTCTTTTGGTTTTGGGAAACACTCGTTACAGGCAGCCTGTCTTGTGTCTCCTTCATACACATAGGAAGAAGGAGAAAAATTCAGGTCAATTATATATTTTGGGAGTTGCCTGATAACTTTTTAATTGTTCTGTATTTGGTGGTAGTTGGATTATTGATGTATAGTTAAACTGGTGATGATAATGTTAAGACGGAGGACGTGGTGATTGTACGGACTCTGATGATCATGATGGCTTTGTTATGGTAGTAAAACTGATGATTGTGATAGTGGGGACATTGGTGCAAATGATGATGATTATACTGATGGTGAACATAAATAACAGACTAATTACCTATGATTGTGATGGTGGTGATATTGATAATGATGGTACCTTAGGCTATATTTCCGTTAGGTATGTGTGTTGTAGTGATTGTGGCTATGATGGTGGTGTGAGTGATGGTTATAACAATGGTTATGGCAACTACGATTACCTTTTGGTACGGTAGTGATACCGTTAGTGAGAGTGGTGATGACAGTGGGTCCCGTTTATTTTGGGAGGAAAATATAGTACGGTACCGTATCTTTCATCCAAGGTGATGGAAGTGTTAAAGATAGAGGTAGTTGTGGTGATGGTATCATACTTCTTCCAAGGTAGTAGTGGTGATGGTGGAGGGAGCGGGTATGACATCACCTTACCCACCTCAACACACCTGCCTCCTCCCTGCTGACACCCTCCTACTTTACTTACTTCACCTCTCACTTCATCTGAGTGTGTGGGTTCTTTACTGATGATAGGCTACCTGCAATATGAGTCACTGGAAATTTACAATCTCTCTCTCTCTCTCTCTCTCTCTCTATATATATATATATATATATATATATATATATATATATATATATATATACCTGTATATACACATTATATACCTGTATATTGCTCATTAGTTAATTAGCTACCGGTACCTGTTCCCATTTTTCCTAGTCCATTTCCTGTAGCCTATTTAGGCCTATATACTGTATGTGCCAAATGACAGTCGAATGTACAATTCTCAATCAGTTACCGTAATATACAGGTGCCAGTATCTGTCCATTGTTTAATCAATAAAGATCTTGTGTTGGTGTGGTTGTGTTTCGTGTAGCCTAAATAAATACTCAGTACGGTACCTCTCTGTCGAATATACTGTAGGCTATTCTTTAGTTAAGGGGGGTCACCGGCTTTTTGTTTATCTTTCTCTCCTTTTCTCTCTTTCCCTGGCTTGTATTCATTCGGCCCCATTCAGCCAACTGTTTTAAGACGTTTATCCCCATCCAGGTATCGATTTCTTCCTGGCGAGCGATAGCGAGCCAGCATTGTATGGAGAAATCCGGCTTCGCCGGAGAAATTGTTTTCTATCGAAAAATGTACAAATTTAGCCTGCTGTCAAATATTTTTTTAATAATATGCTGGCTCACTACTGCTCGCCAGGAAAAAATCGACACCTGGATGGGGATAAACGTCTTAACCCAGAGAGAGAGAGGAAGAGAAAGAAATAAAACGAGGTGAGATCCCTTAATCTTTGTTGTCCAGGATATAAACAACGTCCTCCACTATATGTTCCTAAATACTCCCCTCTGTGTTGCAGGAGCGGCCGTGGCTGATGATGATGATGATGGTGGTGGTGCTGGGGGTGCTGGCTGCTAGGACTACTGCGGAGTGTAAGTAGGCCTACCATCAAGTTAACAAAAACACCTAATGCACACCATTAGTATTAGTATTATCTTTATTTCATATTTTTCTCAATTAATGAAATCAACAAATAAATATGGCACTCCAATGACTCGAACCTAGGATACTCACACCGAAATTCCGCGCATGCATGCATTACGATATCAAGACAGTTATATTAATATTATCTATATTATTATTATTATTATTATTATTATTATTATTATTACTTTAACTAATGAAAGAGGAGTTTTGTTGATGACAAGTCAAGATGAGTAATGTTCTCAATTACTTTTTTGCTTCTTTATTTACCAATGAAGATCTTAATTCGATGTCATCTACCATACCATAATACAATAAACAATAGTGATGTTCTGAGTAACATCCTAATTACGGAAAGAGATGTGCTAAACAGTATTAATAAAATTAAGTTTTACAAAACCCCTGGACCCGATACATGTTCTCCATGAGTGTTTAAAGAACTAAAGACGAGATATCAAAACCTTAAGCCCTTTTGTTAAACAATACAATGCAAAGTGGAATTGTACCCAATGAATGGAAATTCAGAAATAAGGAAGCAAATAACTACCTTGTAATTATGGTCCAATCAGTTTGACTTCAGTCACATGTAAATTGCTTGGAACAATAATCAGATATTAACTTGTAAACCAGTTAGAAGAAAATAATTTAATAGAAAAATCTCGGCAAGGCTTTCGAAACAAGCAGTCATGCCTAACAAGTGTCCTTGACTTCTTTCATGATATTTTATATAAACATGATGTAGGGTAGGCCTAAGCTGTTGACATTGTCTATCTTGATTTTCAGAAAGCTTTCGACAAAGTCCCCCATAAACGTCTGGTGCTAAAACTAAAAGCTCATGGTATTAAAGTGTGCTACTTCGGTGGATCAAAAATTGGCTTTCGGAACGTAAGCAATGAGTAATTACTGTATAAATGGTAAAGTTTCGGATTGGACAAATGTCACTCGCGGCATCCGCCAGTGATCAGTGCTTGAATCTGTTCTTTTCTTGATTTATATAAATGATATCGATGATGGTCTCTCGTGTACTATTTCTAAATGTTCAGATGACACCAAAATGTCAAACATAGTCGTGTCTCCCTTGCAGGTTAAAAAAAAAAAAACTCAAAAGGATCTAGATGAATGATCAAACTGGGTCCAAACCTGGCAAATGATTTTCAATACCGAAAAATGTATAGTACTACATAGCCTATTATAGAATACAAGCACGAAAAGGAGAATTAATCTATAAATGGTAGTTATCTCAAAAGCACTGATGAAGAAAAAGACTGGGGGGTAGCAATATCGAACAATTTAAATCCCAGCCAATAATGTACCGAAGTAATTAAGAAAGCAAATACAATTATTGGTTGCATTGGTAGATCATTCAAATACAAGTCCGAAGACGTTATTCCCACTTTGTAGCCTACAGCTCATTAGTTCGCCCTCATCTAGAGTAGCCTACTGCGAACAATTTTTGTGTCCATACTATCAAAACGACAGATAAACTGGAGAGAAGACAGAGGAGAGTAACTAAAATTATCCCTATACTTACAAATAAGCCATGCAAAGAACGTGTAAAAGAGTTGAATAATTTTAGTTTGTCAAAGGGCAGGCTGATTCAAACTTAATTCAGATATTGAAATTATTGAAGGTCTGGACAATATGGATGTCAACAAGAGCTTCACAGTTGACCAATCGAATTACACTAGAGGAAATGGTTGTAACATCGTTGGAAAGACTTTTCATTCACACGAGGCAAAGCATTTCTGTTTCCGTCGAGTGGTAAATTAATATTATGTAATTCTTAAAAGATTTATTGAATGTTGCACTGTTCAATCGTTCAAAAACCGACTTGCTAAATATCTCGTTCTTAACCCCCAATTTACTTTTTTTGTGTGTAAATGAATAACCTCCCAACATATATTTATTTTCTTTCCACATTGACTAGGTAGGCTAGATGCAAGCAGCCTCGTAAGGACCAATAGATCTGTTTTTGCTTGTTTTATTTTATACTCCTCTGTCCAAATCACAGAGTAACTTATCCAAACTTATCTAGCTTAAACTAAGCTAATCTAACCTATCCTATTCCCTCTTAGCCAAACTTGATACGATTTAACTTAATAATAACCAATATTTTGCCATGGGGTTGAGTTGACGCTTTTTTTGCTTGCGTCTGACGACTATACTGATTATATTGTTGATTACGATCTGGAGGCTATTCTGTCCAGAAATTTAGAAGTTAGAAGACCACAGTTATAACTTATGGGAAGGGCCTCAATGATCATATGTTAGTGTGCAATAACGTAACATATTCAACCCTGAAAAAACTTGAAGATGTATCAGTTTTGATTTGTTGCTATGTTTTGGGGTTCATAAGAATTAATTTCGTGTGAGTTGACCCGGCAACGGAACATTCAGTACCGGTACCATATCATTCTGTAGTTCAGGTGTTTATTTTATTTCCTGGCGAGCAATAACGAGCTGGTAATTTAAGAGAAACTGGCCTTTGGCTGGGACATTTCTTCTATTGAAAAATGTACACATTTAATTTGAAGGGGGGGTCTGGGGGCTTTTCTTAATGATTGAAGAGGGTCTTGGGAAAATAATTCTTCTGTGTGTGTGTGTGTGTGTTTGTTTCAAGGGGGCGAGTGCAAACTAAATTAAAATTACATATAGGCCAAGTGGTTATATAAGTGTTACTAAGTAAAAGATAAGTGGAAAACATAGACTGTAGTGTGAAAAGATGAGTGTAGGAGAGAGTAACAACAGGGGAGAGTGGGTAGCCTAGTTGTGAGAGAACCGGTTTATGAGCGGATGTGGAAATACAAGGCTTAAGGGGGGTCACCGGATTTTTTATCTTTCTCTCCTTTTCTCTCTTTCCCTGGCTTGTATCCATTCGGCCCTATTCAGCCAACTGTTTTAAGACGTTTATCCCCATCCAGGTGTCGATTTTTTCCTGGCGAGCGATGGCGAGCCAGCATTGTATGGAGAAATCCGGCTTCGCCGAGAAATTTTTCTATCGCAATATGTACAAATTTAGCTTTCTGTCAAAAACAAAATATATATATGCTGGCTCGCTATCGCTCGCCAGGAAAAAATCGACACCTGGATGGGGGTAAACGTCCTAAAACAGTAGGCTGAATGGGGCGTAATGGATACAAGCCAAAGAGAAAGGGAAAGAAAGAAGATAAAAAGCGAGGTGGGCTCCCTTAAAAGGTGAGCCAAGTCCGTGTAGTGGTAACCTTTTCAGTCACATCACGGCAAATTACCTCATTTATTCTAGCCTCGAGGTATCCAGGCGATTTATTCAACTTAGGGAAGGCCTGTCCGAGGTAGAGGCTTGATTGCGATGATCCTTAACCCTTTAATTCTAAGAGGTACTTCCTTAGCTAAGTAAATCCTCTAGCAGCAGCATCATTTCAATACAAAAATTGTAGTCTGTATTCTTGAAAAAAAATCCCTTCGAAGAGCTGTGAATGGACTAAGTTACTTGAAAAATGACGCTCTTTGCAAACGAGAAGACTATAATCAGTGTACTCTGTAAACACAACTAATTCCCACAGAATTTGTTCGGTGTCAGACCCTGCGAAGGGAATTTATTTTTTAAGATTACAAGTGTAATGAATGAGTAAGTATTTAGACATTTAGATGGAAGGGGGGAATATAGCTAATATTTGTTGCCGTGTTTATACAGATGATAAATAGAAATACGGCGGTGTTAAAGTGATAGATGAAGGTTAAATAAATACCGGTGTATTTGTTTTGGCACAGTAGCTAATAATTGAAATACCGAAATGATATGTTGTATACCAATGTACCATACTGTATAATTATAACTTGTACTGTATCTAGTAAAAGTGGTTTTTCTTACTTCTAAATCACCTACACGGTGGCAGTATTTTACCCATAATCTCTCACTGGTTATTTAATAGGACATAATGAATACATTGTTAGCTGAAATACTGTCCCATAAATTTGGAAAGTCGAGTATTAGCTAGAATTCAACTAAGCACATATATTAAAATACACGGCATGACGCAGGCACCGCATTCTGTAATGGGCTTGTTTTACCTCAAACTTTCTCCATGTAGGATTTCCCCTTCTTAACATAAATAGCAAAAGGCTAGCTATTCTTTATCACGCTGTGGTGTATTGAAATACTGGACACTCGTCCTGACTGTCAGTGGTTCGAGTCTGACTTGAGAGTGTGAGCACTTTTAGTAGCTCACATGTATTTGTGAGATATACTTAATATTTTAATGACTCATGTTTGGCTGAGCGGAAGGGGTCCAGAAAAACGACCCGTTTCCCCTTATAGCTATAGTCAAGTTTCTAATAACCGATGCACTTATGCTGAACTTGCAGCAATCTTAGCATCTATCTGAGGTAGAACCAGATAACATTACCAGATTATATATTTACCCTAGAATATCTGCAAGCATGAGTTTAAGCCTCCACCACACCTTACTGAAACCTCATTATTAAGGGGAGATGGGTCGCTTACCTGGTGGGGGCCCCCTTCTCCTTCATGTTTAGCCCACTAGTTTTCAAATTTTAAGACGTTCGTTCCATTAGTTTGGCGATTTTAGTACCTTTTACCCCAATTCATTGTTAATATTAGGACCTTTCTTGCCATTTTGGTGTCGATTTTCTCCTGGCGAGCGATAGCGAGCCTGTAATTATATGAGGAATCGATTGCCTTCGGCCGGGATATTTTTCTACCGAAAAATGTACAAATTTATCTTGAAGGGGGGTCTAGGGGGTGGTTTTATTAAGTCCTATGAAGGTCTAGTGAGGAAACTAAATATACCGGTATATAAATAAATAAACAAACATGCCAAAAAGTAAACCATCTCCCCTTAAGTACCGGTATTTATCCTGGAACTTTACTAACCATTATGTAGAACCAACACCATTTACGTGGTGTTATGCCGTTACTAGAATATCTCCGGCCATGCTGAGCTACAACAACCATGGTAACGTTATAGCCATTCTATAATATCTCTAAACACATCTTACCTGATCATTAAGGGGGGGGGTCATTTTTTTTTATCTTTCTCTCCTTTTCTCTCTTTCCCTGGCTTGTATCCATTCGACCCCATTCAGCTAACTATTTTAAGACGTTTATCCCCATCCAGGTGTCGATTTTTTTCCTAGCGAGCGATAGCGAGCCAGCATATTATGGAGAAATCCGGCTTCGAGAAATTTTTCTATCGAAAAATGTACAAATTTAGCTTGCTGTCAAAAGCAAAATATATATATATGCTGGCTCGCTACCCCTCGCCAGGAAAATATTGACACCTGGATGGGGGTAAACGTCTTAAAACAGTATGCTGAATGGGGCCGAATGGATACAAGCCAAAGATAGAGGGAGCGAAAGATAAAAAAAGCGAGGTGGGCTCCCTTAAATATTCTAAAATCTCATTCATCCTACCTACAGTAGCTCCGCACAGAATAGTCTTTTCCGTTCCTTCCCTTTTCTTCTATGTATTATTATTGTTTGTTGGTGTGTGCCTTACTATTTACCCGTTCAGTACCGGTGCCGTCCTGTTATCGTTCAGTACCGGTGCCGTCCTGTTATCATTCAGTACCGGTGCCGTCCTGTTATCGTTCAGTACCGGTGCCGTCCTGTTATCATTCAGTACCGGTGCCGTCCTGTTATCGTTCAGTACCGGTGCCGTCCTGTTATCATTATTCTGGCTACTATTACACGATGATGTTCAGTTTAAAAAGGCCCTCCAGCAATGAAAAGGCTTCGACCTATATCACTTAACCCTTTACACCACCACAGATCCTTGTTAAACTGCCCAAATTTGTCTAAATATAGTTGGAATACAATTACAAAGACGTCGTGGGTAGAGAAGGTGATAATGTTTATTGGTGTACATAATTATTGCTTGTTGGTGTGTGCCTGGTTGTGGCTGTGCTTCTCTGGCAACTCTCTCCTTTAAGGGGGCAGTACTCGCTTTTTATGGACCCCCTTCTCCCTCATGTTTACCATATTAGTTTTGAGGTTTTAAGATTTTCGTGCCGTTAGTTTGTCGATTTTAAGACCTTTCGTCCCATATCTTCGTCAATTTTAAGACCTTTCGTGCGATTTAGGTGTCGATGTTTTCCTTGCGAGCGATAGCGAGCCTGTAATTTTAGGAGGTACCGGCCTTCGGCCAAATTTTTTACAAATTTATCTTGAAAGGGGGTCTAGGGGTGCTATTTTAAGCTTGATAGAGGTCAAGCAAGGAAACACAAAAATAAATAAATTAAATAGACCAAAGACCAAGCACTACCCCCTTAACCTGTTCCCCGGGTGGTGGTAGTAGTGGTGGTAGTGGTAGTGGTAGTAGTGGTAGGCTATCTGGGCTATGGCAGGAACCAGTCACATTCCAGGTCACACTCACTCACTCTTCCGGCTGGGCCACTTTCTTCGCTACACCGGCCCTTGGGTTACACTTCATACCAAACCGGAGCAATTTTGTTTGAAGACTTAAATGATTATGAGAAGGAATACAAGAAGATCATCTTGGGATAACATTGTTTTGACATCATTTGAACTAAACCATAATTTTATCTTTATATAAACAACAATACAGACTAAAAATAATGGACTTTGCTTTCGTTTGACACACTTCATACCAGTACCAGTAGATTTTTAACCTGGCGAACATTTTACTCTTGTACCGGCAGCGGTGGATTTCTCGATAGTTAATGGAAAAACAAGCAACTGTTGTGTTGCTGATAATTTCACAATTAACAACATGCTTGGCTATACAGTACATACGTTGTAATAGTCGAGATGAGAAAAAGTAAATTTTTCGCCATATGAAAAACTATAGGAACAACATTCAAGATACGACGTAACTCCTGCTGTAACAGCATTATATACATACCGGTATATACCGGTATATATATATATATATATATATATATATATATATATATATATATATATATATATTTTGCTACAAGCCTTAATCCCCGACCTCAAAAGGTTACATTACATTATATTCTAATCCAAATCCCATTTTGGATTTTCAGTTTATTTAACGTAATTGTTCCTTGTAACTAGTACTGGTACAGCACTACCTATTATTTTATTAATAAAAATAAACATGAAATTAAAACAAATACCAATATTTGGTGCCATTAATAAACTGGTAATCGCTGCCATTCATAAGCATTGTACATTTACTGTATAGATATGTGTACGGTACTGTTACATATCGGTATATTTGGTGCCATTAATAAACTGGTAATCGCTGCCATTCATAACCATTGTACATTATTTCACTGTATAAATATGTGTACGGTACTGTTACATATCGGTATATTTAATAGCCAGAAAATACTCCTGCTATTACCGTTGATCCCTAACAGACAATTTCTATTACCCGTAGGATCGTGTAGCCAAATAAATTAATGAGAGTAGGTACCGACTGAGTAGGCCTACTTTCTACAAACACGAAGGGATGTACAGTGGATGGTCGCATCTTCTAACAGTCCTACTGTAGTCTGGGACACTATAAAATTAGTCGAATAGTTTAAAGTTGCCATATACAGTACATAGTTGTCTGTAGCTTTGTCTTGCTTCATAATAGACTCCCTATACCAGTACCGTACTTTACCGAGTATAATGCATAACTGGGATGCTACTACTTATTATTTATTGTAAAGCAATGTAGGCCTATTGTATCTATATTTACATAGTATAAATATAAATAGTAAGTGAAGATGGTGGAAGATAGTGTTTTGGATGTAGGTTTACCTATCCTTGATTCCATGGAGAAAATGGAGCTGTTGTGGGAGACATGGGAGTATAGACTAAAAGGATGTGGAGGGACGTCTAATGAATGCCAAACGAATATACCCACGGAAGCCCCCCAGATGCTGGATATTGATTTCGGTCCAAAAGACATAGAAGAGGCCATTTCAAACATGCCATCCCACTCGGCACCAGGCCCGGACTCATGGAACTCGATCCTAAACAAACAAACAAAACAAGGAGATCGTATACAGGCCCATTCAGTAAGTACAACTTTAATAATAAACATATAAATTGGCCAAGCATAAACCAGAAGATAGAGGAAATAGACTGGGAAGTCCAAATGGCAGACAAAACAACCCCTGAATGCCTTAGCCTAGTAAATGAATTAGTTAAGAACGTATGCTCGAATCACATTCCAGAGAGAAAAATGAAGCGCAGAAGTAAGCAAGACAGAGAAAGGAGAAGGCTCTACAAACGAAGAAAACTACTGTGGCATCGGCTCTCCCAAGCTGGATTACGGGAAAGGCAAATTAACATAATGAAAAGGGAGATTGAGGATATTGAACACAAGCTGAGAATATCGTATCAAATACAGCAGATAGAAGAAGAAAACAAGGCGGTTCAAGAAATAAGTGAAAATTCAAAGTACTTCTTCTCATATGCAAAGAAAAAATCACACAGGGTCAAGCATAGGCCCACTCATCAAACTCGACAGATCATATACAACAGATGACAAAGATATGAGTGAACGTCTACAAAAACAGTATGAAACCGTGTTCAGTCAACCCGATCCATCTAAAGCTATTGACAATCCAAACAGTTTCTTTATGGGCGAGAACAGAGCCCCCCTCCATATATCGGATATAGAATTTGGTCCAATAGATATAGAAAGGGCAATAAACAGAATGCCGCTCCACTCAGCACCAGGACCAGATTCATGAAGCTCAGTCCTGCTCAAGAACTGCAAACCATCGCTAGCAAGACCTCTAGCCATAATGTGGAGAAAGAACCTAGATACAGGAGAAATCCCAGAAATTCTGAAAAACACAACAATTGCACCACTACACAAAGGAGGAAGTAAAGCTCTGCCAAAAAACTACCGCCCAGTAGCACTAACATCTCACATCATCAAAATCTTTGAAAGAGTACTAAGAGGAAAGTCTCGGAATACATGGAAGAAAACTGGCTCCACAACTCAGGACAACACGGGTTCAGAGCAGGAAGATCATGTCTCTCGCAGCTACTAGAACACTATGACAAAGTTCTAGATGACCTGGAAGAGAAAAGAAATGTAGATGTCATATACACAGACTTTGCCAAAGCATTTGATAAGTGTGATCATGGAATTATAGCACATAAGCTGAAAGAAAAAGGTATCACCGGAAAGGTGGGGAGGTGGATCTATAATTTTCTCATTAACAGAAGACAATCAGTAGCAGTAAATCAAGCGGTATCAGAAGGTTCAGAGGTTAAAAGCTCTGCTCCCCAGGGTACAGTGTTGGCACCCTTACTCTTCCTAATACTAATAAGTGATATCGATGCAAATGTACAACACAGCAGCGTCTCATCATTTGCAGACAACACAAAACTAAGTCTAGGAATAACCACAATAGAAGACAAAGAAATCTTGCAAGCAGACATGAACTCTGTATTTCGTAGGACCAGAGAAAACAACATGCAATTTAACGAAGAGAAATTTCAGCTGATAAGGTATGGAGGAAATGGAGAGATTAAAGTAACCACAACCTACTTAACAGAGTCACTCCTGCCAATCCCACGAAAATCAGAGGTTAAAGATCTTGGGGTAATAATGTCAGAAAACATGTCTTTCAAAGAACATAATCAGGCCAAGTCAGTAGCTGCGAGGAAACTTGTAGGTTGGATACTGCGCACTTTCAAGACACGAGAAGAACGGCCAATGATAACACTTTTCAAATCTTTGGTGATCCCACGACTGGAGTATTGCAGTGTGCTAACATCTCCACACAAAGCCGGGGAAATATACGAAATAGAGAGTGTTCAAAGGAGCTTCACGTCTCACATCAGCTCGGTAAAACATCTTCATTACTGGGATAGGCTGAAGGCTCTTAACTTATATTCACTGGAGCGAACAAGAGAGAGATACTTGATAATTTACACATGGAAAGTTATGGAGAGTCTAGTGCCAAACCTTCACACCACAATATCATGGAACTGGAGCGGCAGAGGGGGAAGGTATTGTAACATCCCACCCCAAAAGTGTAGGGGAGCTCTGGGCACAGTGAGGGACTCCTGGTTGACAAACAAGGGATCGAGCCTCTTCAACAAAATGCCAGAGAACGTGAGAAACCTGATGGACGTGCCAACGGAAGTATTAAAAAAAGCCTTGGACAACCATCTCAAGTCGGTGCTTGATCAGCCATACTTCGCAGGGTGGGGGAGAGCTGCCCCCTCGAATAGCCTGCTGCATCAAACTCTGGCAGCAAACATACTCGGGGGGAGCAACTCTCGCCGAGGCCGCTGAGGGGGCCGAATCAACTCAAGGTAAACTCAAGGTAGGTAATGAAGAAATGTAAGGAAAACCTCTCAAAACCCCTGGCTATAATGTGGAGGAGTCTAGACACTGGTGAAATACCAGATAGCTTGAAAAACGCAATAATTGCCCCACTGCATAAAGGAGGGAGTTAAGCACTACCAAAAAATTACCGCCCGGTAGCTCTAACCTCCCACATCATTAAAGTTTTTGAGCGAGTCCTGCGAAGCAAAATCACATCATTCATGGAGGTAAATGAACTACACAACACCGGTCAACATGGGTTCAGAGCGGGAAGATCATGTCTCTCACAACTATTGGAACATTATGACAGAATTCTTAAAGCGCAAGAAGAAAAGAAAAACGTGGATGTTATTTACACTGATTTTGCTAAGGCATTTGATAAATGTGACCATGGTATAATAGCCCACAAACTAAAAGCAAAAGGTACAACTGGGAAAATCGGACGGTGGATATACAACTTCCTCGTAAACCGGAAACAATCAGTAGCAGTAAACCAAGTCACGTTGGAGCCTTCGGATGTCAAAAGCTCAGTTCCCCAAGGAACAGTGCTAGCGCCCCTTCTTTTCCTCATTCTAATTTACGACATAGATGCCAACACAAGACACAGTACGGTGTTGTCTTTTGCCGATGACACAAAACTAAGCAAGATAGTAAACACACAAGAGGACACGGGCCGGCTGCATGAAGACATAAATGTAGTGTTTCAGTGAACCAGGGAAAACAAGATGCAATTCAATGAAGACAAATTTCAATTAATAAGCTATGGAGATAATAATGTTGTTAAAGAGAATGCGGAACTGCGTAACAGAATCTAACCACATAATAGAAAGGAAAGACATTGTGAAAGACCTTGGGGTGTTAATGTCTGAAAATATATATTTTTTTTAAAAAGACCTCCATCTACGTATTGTGAAAAACCTGTTATCCTCCGGCAAATTGTGGGGCTGAGTGAGTGAAGGGGGGGACAGTGAATGAAGGAGGATGCATGTTTTTCATAATACGTGTTGCTAGACCCAAACGCGCGAGCAACTGTGGCTTTCAACCATCCGACACATCCCCTTCTATTAATGTGCATCACACATGTTACATACAAATATAGTTTATGTTTTGTTTTACCCTACTGTGGAAAGACTACGGATACACCACTCCTGCCGGGGCCTCACACAGTGGCATGACCCAGTCCTGTCGAACTGAGCTCATGACGCTGGTGGCATTGCCCCGGAGGATAGCCATCCCTAGTCTTTGCCTGAGCCAGAGGGTTTCCCGGGGTTCTCCTGAAACTTCTCTGATTTTACGGCCTATTTCATTCACCATCTTGATTCACCATCACCATGAAAATATGGGTTTCAAAGAACATAACCAGGTCAAAGTTGCGGCTGCGAAACGTCTAACGGGTTGGATTCTGCGTACATTTAAAACGCGGTGAATTACCTATGATAACGCTCTTCAAATCTCTAGTGCTACCGCGGCTTGAATACTGTAGCGTATTAACATCCCCATACAAAGCATGTGAAATAAATGACTTAGAGAGTGTACAAAGGAATTTCACTTCGCATATAATTTCGGTAAAACAGCTACACTATTGGGAGCATTTAAAAACACTGAAACTGTTTTCATTGGAGCATAGAAGAGAACGTTCCCTAATAATATACACATGGAAAATCGCAGAGGGTTTAGTGCCAAACATACATACCCTGATAGCCATGAAATTTAGTGATAGGAGAGGCTGGGAATGCGATATCCCCCGGATGAATAACAGGGGTGCTATGGGCTCTCTGCGAGAGGGCTGGTTATCACATACTGGTAGAGGCCCACGTCTCTTCAACAAACTCCCGCGCCGAGTAAGAGACATGAGGGGCATCTCGTTAGACAGCTTCAAGAGAGCCCTCGATGTCGAACTGCATAAAGTGCCAGACGAGCCCATCTTCGCAAGGGAGCGTGCTGCCCCTTTGAATAGCCTGCTGCACCAAACCACCACCCAGAACGAGAGGCGGCACGCTCCTCGGTGCCACTAGCAGTGGCGAACTCAACACAAGTAACACAAGTTAGTAAGTATAACCAACCTTCTTGTGAGAGGCTCGTATTCCTAGACAAACCCCAGCATTGTCGGTGGTAGTTAGGAAAGTTTGCCGTATTTGTAGCCAGTCTATATGCTACGCTGTTTGTTGTAATTGTGATGAGCAGTACTGAAACATTATTATCGCAATTGCAACAAGTAGCGTATGATATGGACTGGATAGAAAGTTGACGATAAAGGCTCTCGTGTGATACCCTTTTAGGAGTAGTAGACGAAGGTACGGTCACGTTCATAAATATTGCTTGACCCTCTTAACTAGAACTATATTATCCTCTCTTGGCATACGAACAAAAACACCTCCATCAGTCTGAACACTGCTTGAATATAGAGGTGTATTCTTGGTTTTTATATTTATGTACTGGATTTAAAACCAAATTTGACATTCTGGAGGACATGACTTGAACGTGACGGTACTATATAATAGTATTCCAAAGATAGCAGGTGAGACTGATAGGGGTTAACCCTTTCACGCATTTATGACGCAGAGGTTGCCAGATTAGCAATAAGAAATAGTTATCTTACTCTTATAATTACCTCTCCAAAATTAGTTTTCTGCCCACAGCTAACTCAAAGACAACTGCGGAGGTTGAAGTAACTAAACTAAAGGTTTTTAAATACCCCTGATGGTAACAAAGGGTTTAAAGTATCCCCAATAGGCTCAAAATTGCGTCATATGTCGGAGAGGGTTAAGGACAGGTGGTGTGTATGTGTGTCTGTGAGAGAGAGAGACTAGGATAGATGTGATGTTGAAGACAAGTGAGGACTGAAGGGAGGATGGATCAAGGTGCCGAGTCATGGGGAAAGGAAGCAGTGTGAACCGGTTGGCATGCACCTCAAATCTCTGCGAGCCAGCATTGTATGAAGAAATCCGGCTTCGCCGGAAAGATTTTTCTATTGAAAAATGTACAAATATAGCCTGCTGTCAAAAAACGTTTTAAAAAGTATGCTGGCTCGCGACACCTGGATAGGGATAAACGTCTTAAAACAGTAGGCTGAATGGGGCCGAATGGATACAACCCAGAGAGAAAGGGAGAGAGAGAGATAAAATTAAACGAGGTGGGCCCCCTTAAGATCTACAACCATAACTCAAAGATCATAAGTAATGGTAACTTAATGATAATACAGCAGAAAATAAGCAGTAGAATTTTAATAGTAAAACAATTGATTCTGCACTTTCCCCTCTACTTCTTCCCATTTGAGGTTCTGCTTTAAAGTCACCCCCAATGCCTGGGGAATTTGTGCTGCAGTACAATTAAAAAAATGAGGCTAAAAATTTACATCCCACCTGTATATCAGTGTTAATGGGAAGGATAGGCTTGGTGCAGAGATACCAACTTCTCAACATCAGGCTTTAAGTCACTGAGAAGAAGTCTTAGATCCCCACGTTCAGTAATTTTCAGTCTGTTTCGTTGTTTGGAAAGAAGCTGGACAACTGCACTGAAGCCCCGTTCTACTAAATATGATGTTGGGAATGCAATAAAGAACATCTTAACTTTGTTCCACAGTACAGGGTAGCGGTCAGAAATTCCTGTTTGCAACCAAAAATCTTGATATGATTTTCTGAACCTTGGTCTTAGCTCAATGTAATTTTGAAGTGAAACAAGTTCGTCCTCTACCACAGTTTCCACGTTGCAAATATCTAGGAATGGATTGATCACCCAGTCTGGTATTTCAAGCAAAAAAAGATCCTGAAATCTGTCACTCATGTCTCTGTGCAGTTCATCAAGGTGTGCGCAATACACTTGTAGATCATCATCAGGAATGGTGTTGCCCAATTCAGAGAGGCTTGGAAACTTGAAGAGTTCACGGCGGCCTAGGTTACGTGAGAATACCCTCAACTTTGACAAACATGTGGAGAGGGCTGATTTGACTTTAATAAGGTTGGTTAGTTTTAAGAATGTTTGGTTGCTGATGTATGGACATTGATAATAATAGTACGTCTTTAGAGATTCATTAATACCAAAATTTGAAATTCTCAATACCAGAATATTTTTGGATTGGTTGTGATGTCCTACCGGCGCCCCCCTTCCGCCCCCGTTTTCCTTACCGCCCCCCTGGATCCTTCCAACGCCCACAGGGGGGCGGTACCGCCCACTTTGGGAACCACTGCTTTAAAGTATCTCCAATAGGCTCAAAATCGCGTCATATGTCGGAGAGGGTTAAAACAATGGCTTTACTTACGTTACACGTGGAAAATCGCAGAGGGTTTAGTACCAAACCTACATACTCCGATAGTCATGAAATTACAAAGGAGTACAAAGTACAAAGGAGTACAAAGGAAATCAAGCAACAACAGATCTAGTGACCCTTCTAGGTTGCTTGTCCTCCAAAACACTGAGGATCAAGTGTCCAAACAGTGGTTTAGAGTGGGTAAGGGAACATTGGAAAGGGAATTACTGCCCTGGAACTAATGTCCGTGGCAGGATTAGGAAGTTAGTAGGGGACAGATGGGTTAGTAACTGAGGGGGGGATAAAATAAAGTTATTAATTTACAAACGCAGTCAGTCGCGGGTTTGATGCAAGATATTTGTCTAGGCGGAGTTTAAATGAATCAACGGTGATGCAGTCTATAACGTTTCGGGGAAGCCCATTCCACAAGTTGACAACTCGATTGAAGAAGAAATTCTTAGATTCGTGTGAGTTAAAAGATTTACCAATAATTTTGCAACCGTTTCCCCGCGTGTAATTAGATTGGTCGATAGTGAAGTACTTACTACAGTTCATATTGTCGATGCCTTTGATGATTTTGAACACTTGAATTAAGTCACCTCTTAATCTGCGCTGGGTTAAAGGAAATAGATTTAATTCTCTAAGACGCTCTTCGTATGGTTTGTTCTTTAGGCTAGGTATCATTTTGGTAACTCTACGTTGAACTCGTTCTAGCTTGTTTATATCTTTTTGGTAATAAGGGCACCAGGATTGAACGCAGTATTCCAGAAGAGGGCGGACTAATGAATTGTAAAGGGTTAGGATAACTTCTTTGGATTTATGCTCAAATGACCTGCCTATAAAGCCAATTATTTTGTTTGCCTTCTTAACAACTTCTGAACATTGTTGACTCGGTTTTAGGTTACTCGATATTGTTACTCCCAGATCGGTTTCTCTGTTTACATTCTTAAGCTGAGTGCCATTCATCGAATAGTTTGCTTTCTCATTTAGGTATCCGATATGTAGTACTTTACATTTATCCGCATTGAAACTCATTTGCCAAATTTGGGCCCAACATGACAATTTATCTAGATTGTGTTGCATATCGTCAACTTGTTCTTTTGAGAGTACGCTATTTGCAATTTTTGTATCGTCAGCAAATTTTGAGATTGTACAGGTGAGACCCTCATCTATGTCGTTGATGTAAATTAGAAAGAGAATTGGTCCTAGTACCGATCCCTGGGGTACCCCGCTACTTACATTGGTCCATTTTGATGCCTTACCGTTTATGACTACTCTTTGCTTTCTGTCGCTGAGCCAATTTTCTATCCATTTCAACACACCGTCTTGTATTCCATGCGCTTTTAGTTTTAGCAGTAAACGTTTGTGGGGAACTTTGTCAAAGGCCTTTTGAAAATCAAGGTATATAATATCTACAGCTTTACTCTCATCGTAGAGGTTGAGGATATCGTGGAAGAAGTCTAAGAGGTTTGTTAAACAGGAACGTTTTTTACGAAAGCCGTGTTGAGTATCTTTAAGTATGTTATTTTCCTCTAAGTGATTTACGAGTCTGTCTCGTATGACCGTTTCTAGCATTTTACATACAACTGAGGTTAAGCTAATTGGACGATAGTTACTGGGTAGGGATTTGCTGCCTTTTTTGAATATCGGTGTTACGTTGGCTAGCTTCCACTGATCGGGCATAGTTCCAGACTGCAAGGATTTATTGAATAGTAATGTCAGTGGTTTAGAGAGCTCATCCTTAGCTTCCTTTAGAACTCTAGGCGAGATTGTATCAGGTCCAGGCGTTTTATTTACCTTGAGTTTATCTAAACAATTCAATACTTCTCTCTCTGTAACGGTGATATTGCTTAGAACATCTGAATTATCAATCTGAATCGGCGATGGTGTAGGGATATCACTGAGGTCTTCTGTTGTAAAAACTGATGCAAAGAAGGTATTGAGGGCATTACTCATTTGTTCTTCGTCTTTGGTGTATTCTCAGTGTAATTCAGTGATAGGAGAGGCTGGGAATGCGAAATCCCCCGGATGAATAACAGGGGTGCTATGGGCTCTCTGCGAGAGGGCTGGTTATCACACAGAGGCCCACGTCTCTTCAACAAACTCCCACGGCGAGTAAGAGACATGAGGGACATCTCGTTAGACAACTTCAAGAGAGCCCTAGATGTCGAACTGCAAAAAGTGCCAGACGAGTCCATCCTCGCAAGGGAGCGAGCTGTCGCTTCAAACAGTCTACTGCACCAAATCACAAAGGAGTACAAAGGAAATCAAAGAACAGCAGATCTAGTGACCCTTCTAGGTTGCTTGTCCTCCAAAACACTGAGGATCAAGTGTCCAAACAGTGGTTTAGAGTGGGTAAGGAAACATTGGAAAGGGAATTACTGCCCTGGAACTAATGTCCGTGGCAGGATTAGGAAGTTAGTAGGGGACAGATGGGTTAGTAACTGAGGGGGGGATAAAATAAAGTTATTCATTTACAAACGCAGTCAGTCGCGGGTTTGATGCGAGATATTTGTCTAGGCGGAGTTTAAATGAATCAACGGTGATGCAGTCTATAACGTTTCGGGGAAGCCCATTCCACAAGTTGACAACTCGATTGAAGAAGAAATTCTTAGATTCGTGGGAGTTAAAAGATTTACCAATAATTTTGCAACCGTTTCCCCGCGTGTAATTAGATTGGTCGATAGTGAAGTACTTACTACAGTTCATATTGTCGATGCCTTTGATGATTTTGAACACTTGAATTAAGTCACCTCTTAATCTGCGCTGGGTTAAAGGAAATATTTAATTCTCTAAGACGCTCTTCGTATGGTTTGTTCTTTAGGCTAGGTATCATTTTGGTAACTCTACGTTGAACTCGTTCTAGCTTGTTTATATCTTTTTGGTAATAAGGGCACCAGGATTGAACGCAGTATTCCAGAAGAGGGCGGACTAAGGAATTGTAAAGGGTTAGGATAATGTCTTTGGATTTATGCTCAAATGACCTGCCTATAAAGCCAATTATTTTGTTTGCCTTCTTAACAACTTCTGAACATTGTTGACTCGGTTTTAGGTTACTCGATATTGTTACTCCCAGATCGGTTTCTCTGTTTACATTCTTAAGCTGAGTGACATTCATCGAATAGTTTGCTTTCTCATTTAGGTATCCGATATGTAGTACTTTACATTTATCCGCATTGAAACTCATTTGCCAAATTTGGGCCCAACATGACAATTTATCTAGATTGTGTTGCACCCATAACGAGGGGCGTCGCGCTCCTTGGTGCCGCTAGAAGAGCGGCGAATACATCAAAAGGTATCAAAAGGTAAGGTATCACAATATATAGAGAGCCTTGGTATTACTATTTTAAGGGGGCCCACCTCGTGTTTTTTTTCTCTCTCCCTCTCTATCTGGGTTGTATTAATTCGGCCCCATTCAGCATACTGTTTTAAGACGCTTATCCCCATCCAGGTGTCGATTTTTTCTTGGCGAGCGGTACCGAACCAGCACATGTTTTATGATGTTTTGTCAGCAGGCTAAATTTGTAAATTTTTCGATAGTAAAAATGTCCGGCGAAGCCGGATTTCTCCATCGACACCTTGATGGGGATAAACGTCTTAAAACATTAGGCTGAATGGGGTTGACTTGATACAAGCCAGAGAAAGAGAGAAAAGGAGAGAAACAAAGCAGGTCACCCCCCTTAAATAAACTGAACATAGCATTATTAATATAATTATTGACTATGACACTGTAACGATAATATAATAAATGTTGATATATGCCGAGGACAAAAATAAGACTATTATATGAGATTTTAGTAAAAACACTATAAACAGAGAGTATAAGTTATGAATAAAGGGGTTACGGTATCACACGGCAGATGATATTGTGTATTTTCGTTGGCCAAAGTTTTTTTTTCAGTCAACAATGCCGGGATTCTTTTGCATTCGTATCGAAAAGTAAATAGAAGATAGAGATAACTAACATATGGGGAGATGTATTAAATAGTGTTAGTTGAATTTTATGCAACTTTAATGTGAAAGCCTTAACCAAAAATCCGTGGGAAGTTACAGAATAGGCCTATAAAGCTGTGGTGAATACCGGCTTTTTACATATACTGTAGATGATCCAAGGTCTACAGGTACCGGTATGTCTATGTTACCTTGAGTGAATCTAAACCATACCTGTATAGCTTGAGACCTAGAGAAGGACGGTAGACAAAGAAAGACCAGCAACAACAGACATAATGGTCCTTACTAGGCTGTTTTAAACAAATATGATTGCCACAGCCATCAACTGAAGGGCTTCAGCTCCAGAAAGACTGTGGTCAGAAAATACAATTATAGTACCGGTACCGTACTATGTATGATACCGAAATGGTCTCAGGCACAAACGCAGTCAGTCGGGGATTCATGGCAAGATATTTGGTAATGCAATATTTGAATGCCTGGACTGTATGGCACTCTACAACACTTCTAGGCAATTTATTCCATAAGTGGACCACTCTGTTGCAAAAGAAGCAATTCGCTTCATGTGAATGAAACACCTTTCCGACAATTTTGTAACCATTACTTCTTGTGTAATTTGAGTTATCTTGTGTGAAGTAGGGTACCGTACTTACTTGCATCCATGTTGTCATGGCCTTTGATCATTTTTATAACTTGGATTAGGTCTCTTATTTTGCAGTTGCAGTTTGTCAAGGTAAATGGATTTAACTCTTTTAGTCTTTCCTCATATGGTATATTTCTTAGTCGGGGAATCATTTAAGGTACTCTCCGTTGTACTCTCTCCAATTGTTCAATGTCCTTTATATAACATGGCGACGAAAACTGGACACAATATTCCAAATGCGGACGAATCAATGAATTATATAAAGTGCGAATAAGTTTTCGGACATATATTCAAAAGATCTCCAATGAAACCAATAATTGTAGGCCTATTTGCTTTTTTTAACAACTTCAGCAACTTGTTGGGCAGGTTTTAAATCGCTTGTTATAGTTACTCCAAGATTCGTTTCTATATCGTTATCGAATAGTTTACGCTTTCATTTTTACTGATGATGTGAAGCACTTTGCATTTATCTATATTGAAATTCATCTGCCATGTCCGAGCCCAGTTTGATAGCTTGTCTAGATCATTCTGAATGTCTTGTATATGTGTTGGTGAGTTTACTTTGTTTGCAATTTTTGTCTCAGCAAATTTGGAGATTCTGCATGATAGCCCATCAACAATGTCATGAATATAAATAAGAACAAAAACGGACCGAGAACTGAGCCTTGTGGTACACTGCTTGTTTTGAATTATCCAATGAGAGGCTTTGCCGTTCATTACCACTCGTTGTTTTCGCTCACTTAGCCAATCCTGAATCCAATGAAGAACAAACCCGTGAATACCGTGAGTTATAAGTTTTACATCAATCTGTTGTGAAGCAATTTATCGAATGCTTTTTGAAAATCAAGGTAGACGATGTCAACGGCTTTATCTTCATCATATACATTTAAGATATGTACAGTCAAGGAGGTTTGTCAGACATGAGCGCTTACTTCAGAAACCATGTTGCAAGTCCTTTATAAGGCTGTTAATTTATAAATGGCATACTATTATATTTCGGAGTAATGTTTCGAGCAGCTTGCATATAATTGAGGTGAGGGTTATTGAGCGATAGTTGCCAGGCAAGGCTTTATTTCCTTTAAAACATTGGGTATTACGTTAGGTAATTTCCATTCTTTGGGGACTTTGTTGTTTTATATTGATTTGTTAAAGAGAAGGGTGAGTGGTTTTGAGATTTCATGTTTTACTTCTTTAATGACTTTCGGCAAAAATATGTCAGGTTAAAGCTTAAGGACGGTTAACATACTCTACCTAGACAGCATTAGTCCAGAGAGGTAGGTTATGCCAATCAGGATATTGAGTCTTGGTAAATAACGTGACAACTAGGAAGAGAAGTGGCTGCAAGAGGTAGATACCGGTACCTTATACTGGGAAGGGCAGGGGTGAGGGACGCCCACAGAGAAGAAGCGTGAGAGATGTTAACAAAACACGAATATATAGGACCGGTGAGGAGCAACTCAGATATGAGCTACACTTCATTAATAACAAAAAATCTTGTTAGTCTTTTGTTGATCGATTTCACGCCTTCAATACAATGGAGTAATTTTAATTATATTGCGGTTGGCATGAAGCAACATTATTGGACTTTGGACTTTGAAAGAACCTCTCGGAATCAAATAACAACTATATCAATTAAACCTTGGACTCCTACCTTTCCCAAATTTAATATAATTGTCTAATAATAGCCAGAACCACCTCACTGAAAGTGTTAAGCCATGCCTAATGAAAGGGATGCTTCAGTGGCAGGTAGCGTAAGACATGTTTACATGAAGATATCTTTATGTCTTAATGTACAAAATGCCTACAGACAATTTCAATGCAAACAATAACTTTAAGGGTATTGGATATTAACACTGAAGATATTTTGACATTTGTGTGAATGAGGAGGATGATCAAGATGAGAGGTATTTCACAAGGATAATAAAAAAAAATCAAAGTTAACTGGAGCATAGCTTACATGAAGACAATGAATGAGTGGAACAAGCTGTGAAAATGAACTCCGACAAATGGACAGATTGGCTAAATACAGCATATTGAGGAGGGAGCTCTTCATTGACGTATCACAAATAGCTTCAGGTCACATGTAACGTTAGTGAGCTGAAGCAGCTATATTCCTGGTCTACAAATGTTAAGGGGACTGTGTTTATTTTTGGGGGTCTATTTATTTATATATTCATTTATTTTTTTAGTTTTCTCGCTAGACCTTCATCAAGCTTAAAAAAAGAAACTCCCTAGACCCTCCTTGAAGATAAATATGTACATTTTTCGATAGAAATATTATATATTTTTTATAAGTACAGGCTCGCTATCGCTCGCCAGGAAATAATTGACACTTAAATGGCACGAAAGGTCTTGATATTAATATAGAAATGGTACGAAAGGTTTTAATATCAACAAACTCATGGGGTGAATGTTTTAAAATCTGAAAACTAAAGGGGCTAAACATGAGGAAGAAAGGGGACCAGAAAAACTGATGATAACTCTTGTTGGTAGTATTATAGTACACTCCCCTCTCCCAGCCACTCCCCCCACTCGTCTGAAGAATGTGTGACTAGGTATCCGGTACCGAGGCTGGTGCGAGCAGGTAACGGCTACACACTTCCTGGATCACGCACACATACATACACATACACGCACTTTCATGGACTCAAGGATTCACCACACCGCTTTCTATTCTTATTTAACTTATATTTTGTTTATATACCGGTATATATATACTGTATACTGTATATATATATTTGTTTTTCTTTTTTTGTATAGACAATCTTTAACTTGAAGAGACTTAGTGTTCCAATAGCTTATCCTCATTATGGATATAGCCTACCTCATACTGGTAGACTTTATATATAGCAAAAATACAATATAGCTGTAGTCCTACATACATATTCAGCCAGTACTGTTACGTTAACTTGCTTTTTCATACAATTCAATTATATATAAATTATAAATGTAGCCTACTTGTTATGTTTATAAATGTAGCCTACCGGTACTGGTTATGTTTTAACTAAGAATGTCTTACCTACTAATGAATGTCTGAGTAACCTAAATACAGTATCCAAATATATTTAATGTTAATTGTATTGCATTTCTCGTCACAATCATATCAGTGTTAAAAGTAAATTGAATTGGTTTGGTATCCTACTAATCAGCTCCTCTGACTAAGCTATGAATCATGCGTAGTGGTACTTGACCTATGCAATCTCGCTCTCTCTCTCTCTCATATGAGCAAGTTGTGGTTAAGCTACCCTGTGAACTAGGATTAGTTCGTAATCTCATCTCAAATAACTGTACTGTTTATATTAATGATATGATTAGTAAAATAGGCCTGTGTTGATGGCCAAGACATTGAAATTGTGTGCCTAATTGTAACTGAATTATTGTATCACAATTTTTGTTATTATTGTCTTCCCGCGGCAAATATAAGTTATTTAGTAAACTCGCTCACTCTCACTCTCTCTCTCTCTCTCTCTCGCCAGAAAATTAATAGTGATTGTAAATTGCTAGCCAGTAATAAACGGGAGGGAAACAGCAGGTCAAGGCAGAAGTCATGACCTTTGACCTCTTGCAAACACCACGACGTCTTTCTTCCATACCAAGCGGTTTACCTTTTGAATGTTCTATCCCTTTCTGTAGGATGACCATTTTTGTTATGGGTAACGTACACACATTTGTCATTCAGTTAAGGAAAGATCTCCCACAATTAAAGTGTGTTGTAACTCGGCTTTCCAAGCGATGGTCATTGTATTTTTTGTATACAAGAAACAGCCAGCTGAAAGAAAAAAACAACAATCCGAATTTTTACGAGAATTTACTTCAGCAGCGGCCAAACTAGAATATCTGGGGAAAAAAAAAAAAAAAAAAAAAAAGGAAGGAGTGAGTTCGTGTCCATACCTAGTTCATGTGGAATACAATTTAACTGAACAGAGTGACAGAAAAACTAAAAAATACAAAACAGAAGTCTGGGATTGTTTCCGTGGCTAGAGGCTAAAGAGAGCTAGATCGAGAGGGGGAAGTGTGGGGGAGGGGGGGGGGATTGTGTCCCCCCCCCCCCTCTCCCCTCGCCCCATATCCTTCTCTCTCCTCCCTCCTATCCATTCACAGGAGCCAGTGAAGAGGAACACTAGGTGGTCCAGGCGTTCATGGACTATCATATAGGGGGAGTGAACGGCCGCACTCCTCCGTTATATTCACACACACACAGGCACGGTCCACACAAAATAACACACGCACGTATATACTCAAAACACACATAATAACACACACACAGCCATGGTCCACACATAATAACACACAAACAGCCATGGTCCACACATAATAACACACACACAGCCATGGTCCACACATAATAACACACACACAGCCATGGTCCACACATAATAACACACAAACAGCCATGGTCCACACATAATAACACACACACAGCCATGGTCCACACATAATAACACACAGCCATGGTCCACACATAATAACACACACACAGCCATGGTCCACACATAATAACACACAAACAGCCAAGGTCCACACATAATAACACACACACAGCCATGGTCCACACATAACACACACGCATGCATACATTCATAACAGACACATAATATGTTAAGAATACACATGCACGTGTATATTCATAAGCAAATAATATACACAGGCGAACATAGGCCTAGACAGTCGCTTATAAACTTGCATTAGCATTATCTATCTATTGCCTGACGCCGTGATCCCCGAAGGCGTGGCCACGAACGAACCGCCCCCATGCACCTCTCTCCCCAGTCAATCGACGCCCCTCCTCCCAACCAGCACCGCCTTCATTCATATACTTCCTCACTCCATCCTTCCACCTCTCCTTCGGTGCACCTCTCCCTCTCTGTCCTTCCACCTCGCTCTTGTACACCCTCTTAGTCATTCTCTCGCTTTCCAGACGTTCCATATGGCCGAACCATCTCAAATTGTTCCTTTTCACACTTTCCAGCACATCTACCTCCACACCACACCTCCTTTTTACTTCCTCATTCGTCTGTCTATCCCTCCATGTAACTCCTCACGCACTTCTTAAGTAACTCATTTCCACCGCTCTCACTCTCGGTCTGAGTCCCTTCCCGAACGTTCATGCTTCGCTTCCGTAAGTTATTGTCGGGATTACCATACTGTCATGCAAGGACTTCTTCACTTCCATACTGACCACCCTATTTCTTGTTACTGCTTTCAACGTTCCTACAACCCTCTTCCCCTGTTGCACCCTCTCCCGCACTTCTTCATCCATAGTCCCATCTTTACTCAACACACTGCCCAGATACTAAAAAGAGCTGACGATCTACATAGCCTGACCGTTCAACTTCACCTCACACTCTGTGGCTTCACCCCTTTCGAAGACCTTGCTTTTCCCCGCATTTACGTTCAAATTCCGTTTTTCGCACACTGTTCCAAATTCATTTACCAGACCGTGCAACTCCCATTCATTATCGCTCATCAGAACTGTATCATCCACAAACAGCAGTATAGACATTAGCATTATACAGTACAGTACCGGTATACAGTATATACAAACACGATCACACACACGCACAACTCTTGTTATATGTTGGTTAGTCATTGCATATGGCTATAGATATAATAAGGCTATGGGAGTAAGCATTTACATAATGCTAAAAGCCAGAGGTTATCTATTAACCTCCCCCCCCGCCCCACACACACACATGCAACAGCTATTAAGCCATTATAATGTTGTCAGAGGTGTAGAGGTTATAATTATATGCAGTGTGTTTTCTGTACATAATTATAGGTTGCAATTGTAACTCGTAAGTGTATGCATTAGCGCACTTCAGTCAGATATATAACTTACGTTAGTTTTAATTGTGATTAAAGCACTTGGTGATAGCCTCATTAAACTGTTTTATATGTTGACTTTAACTCTGTGTCTGAGTGTTTAGTTTTATTTTAATATATTTGCTTTGCAGTAATGCAAAATTAATGTCTTCACAAATACAGTAGGTGTAGCCCAGAGTATCGATTATAAATATATTTAAATGTTATGGATTAATTTCTGGTTTTATTACGGAACTAGCAGGGGTACCCGGCGTTGCCCGGGTAATCACCATAATCACCATCACTACTACCACCACTACTACTACCATAATCACCATCATCAATCACTACTACCACAATCATCACAATACTACTACTCCCATAATCACCGGCCTCGACCTCCCTGTGCCTCATTAAACGGCGACCTCGATTTCGGCCGCTAAATGACCTCCGATTTTGGATCTGACCTCATCCGTACCCCCATTTTGGGGGGCTGCGAACAACTTTCGTTCCATACACCTTTTCGATCGGAGGCCTCCTGCCCCAAACGGCAATTTTTTCGCATTTTTTTCGCTCCCGTATACTACATAAGTTCTGCCGAAAATTTTATTAAACAAAAGTGTCTCTGATTTCCACTAAACTCGCCTAAAACCATCTCCAAAGCCTGGGCTTTCCAACGGTGCCCCACTCTCCCACCTGGCACCAAAACTGTGGGAGGAGTTTAGTAACAAAGGCCGGGTAACTGACAGACAGACAGACAAGCATTGATCTTTATTTATTAAGATACGAACTGTTAAGAAAGTTTAGATCATAGACCATTCTTTTATGATCAGATCTACAGCCAATATAAATGTTACATTAAGTAGAAGTTAGATTCATGTTAATATTAGTTTATTGAATAACAAAACCAACTGTTTAATGTGAATGTCTAATATTTATGCTAGAATGATTTCCTTTGTTGATAGTGAATGCTAGTGAGCACCGGTATAATTTTATGTTAATAAGGTTAGGTGAGAGAGTGTATTGACTAATAACAGGAACAGGTGTGTGTGTGTGTTTGGTGTATGTGTGTGTGTGTGTGTGTGAGTGTTTGGTGTATGTGTGTGTGTGTTTGGTGTGTGTGTGTGTGTTTGGTGTGTGTGTGTGTTTGGTGTGTGTGTGTTTGCTGTGTGTGTGTGACTCAGTGAACGTTGCTCTCAGGTTTACCACGGTCACGCACTCGCACACAATTCACACATACTACACACACATACATACGCACGCACGTGTACATACATATTGCTATACCGTATACCGGTACATGAAATCCAATACATTTTACGTGTTACTTTATAATTTGTGACCACTTGTTTATCAACTGTGTGGAACAGAAGCCGGATACAGCAATACAACATGTATATACCAGTAGTGGTAATGACTCGAGCGCTGCAGGATTTACCTAGGAAATGTTAGGAAAATAGTTCATGAATATTGAACGTAGCTGTACATACATAGACACACACACACACACACACACACACACAGTACACATAGTCACTGTAAAGATGTTAGTACACACACACACACACACACACACACACACAGTACACATAGTCACTGTAAAGATGTTAGTAGTTACCGGTATGTCAACACTAATGGATGGTACGGTAAATGGTTATGTTAAGGGGAGACTGACCTTTAGTTTGGTCTATTCATTCATTTATTCATATATTTGTTTTAGTTTCCTCCCTAGACCTCCATCAAGCTTAGAAAACCACCCCCTAGACCCCCTTCAAGATAAATTTGTACATTTTTCGGTAGAAAAATGTCCCGGCCGAAGGCCGATTCCTCTTTAAAATTGCAGGCTCGCTATCGCTCGCCAGGAAATAATCGACACCTAAATGGCACGAAAGGTCTTAAAATTGACAACGAAATGGGCCGAAAGGTGTTAAAATCGCCAAACTAATGGGCCGAATGTCTTATAATCTCAAAACTAGTGGGGCTAAACATTAGGGAGAAGGGGGTCCAGAAAAACGGTCTTCCTCCCCTTAAGGTTGTGTTCATGATGTTATTGGTAGTTGCATTAGTTTAGTACATAATGGTGCTCGGTGTAAGAGTGTTAACAGTACATGGTGGTATACATCGTTTAGTACATAATGGTGCTCGGTGTAAGAGTGTTAACAGTACATGGTGGTATACATCGTTTAGTACATAATGGTGCTCGGTGTAAGAGTGTTAACAGTACATGGTGGTATACATCGTTTAGTACATAATGGTGCTCGGTGTAAGAGTGTTAACAGTACATGGTGGTATACATCGTTTAGTACATAATGGTGCTCGGTGTAAGAGTGTTAACAGTACATGGTGGTATACATCGTTTAGTACATAATGGTGCTCGGTGTAAGAGTGTTAACAGTACATGGTGGTATACATCGTTTAGTACATAATGGTGCTCGGTGTAATAGTGTTAACAGTACATGGTGGTATACATCGTTTGAAAGGGTTAGAGGTTTTAACTACAGGAAATTGAAATAAAAGGATAGCCTATTGGGTCTATTCCCACTCTCGTGTATCACCGTTGAATGAGCGATATGCTAATGATACCATAGTACAAGTGGTGACAGGGCGATAATTATTTAATAAGCTTTGCTGGTTTAAATTTCCACTATGATACCAAATTTTCACCTGATCTGATCTGGGGCAACATGTACAAAGAGTACCTTCCCAGTATCCAAATGTCATTTGAGGCGACTAAAATGGGTTGGTCAAGGAAGACATCTGGGTACGAAGAATTGACACTTTCTTCTTGCGTTAAGGGGGGTCACCGGCTTTGTTTATCTTTCTCACCTTTTCTCTCTTTCCATGGCTTGTATCCATTCGGCCCCATTCAGCCAACTGTTTTAAGACGTTTATCCCCAGCCAGGTGTCTATATCTTCCTGGCGAGCGATAGCGAGCCAGCATTGTATGGAGAAATCCGGCTTCGCCGGAGATATAATTCTATCAACAAATTTACGAAATTAGCTTGCTGGCAAAACAAAAATATATATATACTGGCTCGCTACCGCTCGCCAGGAAAATATTGACACCTGGATGGGGGTAAACGTCTTAGGCAGTAGGCTGAATGGGGCCGAATGGATACAAGCCAAAGAGAGAGGGAGAGAAAGAGAAAACAAAGCGAGGTGGGCTCCCTTAACTCCAGGCGGCCTGTGTATTGGTTCTGTCCTTGAGAGCCGTGCCTCTACTGCCTGGAGAACAGTTATGGGACACACACACACACACACACACACACACACACACACACACATATAGGCAGACCCATGTTATCAGAGACCAGGTTTAATTATGAAATAGCTCACATCGTTCTTTCCTAGAAAACATTCTTATTTAAGTTAAATAAAGTATCGACGACTTTTAGAATTATGTATTGGTAAGCTTATTGAATAATCAAAGAAGAATCGAAACTATTGCAAACACATTATCTGTTTTTTCTATTTCTCCTCTCATAACTGATACTTTGGACAAAATACTGAACCAGTAGGCCTAGTTGATTTGTTTAAATTAATGAATTTACTTTAGTAATGTAAGAACCATCATTGATATCTGACCTATCTTAGAATTAGTACGAAATATCAAAACAATAAATAACAAAATTACCAGTAACATCTTTGCATGCATTATGTGATATATGGTACCGCATTTTAATAATTACCAGTAACATCTTTGCATGCATTATGTGATATATGGTACCGCATTTTCATGAATTAGTAAGACTTCTAGCTACGGATATGTTCCTTACTCCAGATCTGAAGGCAAATTCTTGTTTTAGTTGGTCAGATATGTAAATTACCTGCCTGACACATATTACTTGGAACCTCACCGTTATTCTGTACGAACCGTGTATGTGTGTGCGTGTGATTGTGTGTGTGTGTGTGTGTTGGTGGTGGTGGTGGTGGTAGCATGTGTACCGTACAGTTAACTCAATAGCCTGAACACGGTAAAACTATGCACTATATAAGCAATCCTTTGAAGCAAGGGAAACATGCTAACATCTGACTTAGTATCGCCAGGGTTCGGAACCATGTAATATGCCGACAGTTTTAACCGTTTCTGTATAGTTAGTCGAGTATTGTTCGCATATGTGGAGAGATTCCACCCATACGGTACCCCACATCTCGAAAAGGTAGAGTCAAAAGCCTTTCGCTTCATCAACTCACTTCGTCTTACTAGTTCCCTACAATCTCATTCTACACGTCGCAATGTTGCATGTTTCACTCTTCAAACAATAATGCAACAATCAGTGTTCTTCAGAGCTCTCTCAATGCATACCCCTTCCTTTTCTGCGAGTGGGAGGCACCCGCCTTTTAACATAATCCCAGTCCTATTATGTCCAGTTCTCCAACCCAAGAATTAGCAGATAGTCTTCTACTCAACAAGTGGACTCTGGAACTCAATCTATCTTTCCTTCATACTATGACTTAGACTGCATTAAACTTTGTGCGTCCAGGCATTTTGACCCGAACGTCCCTTGAATTTGTTTCTCTGTTACTCTTATTACTGGGGGGGGGGGGAGACACTCGTTACAGGCCGCCTGCCTTTTTTTCTCCATACACATAGAACATAGACAAAAAGTACGTGTTTGGTAGTTTGGGGACCGCATTATGTGGTCAATGTGTTGGTCAGAAAATTTAATCTTTGCTGGGAAGTGTATGGGTTATCGATCAGTTATACTTTCTAACATCAGGTCAAAGTATTATAGTGAACACAACTAGGTACCGTATGCAGAGTTTCTTTCGCTTGATTCTGGCTAATGTTATGGAATGTTATTCACCCCAGGCCCTCTTAGTCATAGGACTTAAAAGGATCTCCAGTTCCTTGAACGCCTCCGTACATATACTACGGTATAATTATATACCGTACTGTACGGTATATATATTTTTTCTGGACAGCACTAGAATATTTTATTCAACTTAAGTAGACCTGTCTTAGTCAAGAGTTAGAAGGAAGAAAAACGAATAAAAACAAAATATATAAATACACGGAAAACAAAGAAAACACAGGCAGCTTTACCTTACCTTTGGATACCTTTGGATGTGTTCGCCGCTCCTCTAGCGGCACCAAGGAGCGCGACGCCCCTCGTTATGGGTGGTGATTTGGTGCAGTAGACTGTTTGAAGCGACAGCTCGCTCCCTTGCGAGGATGGGCTCGTCTGGCACTTTTTGCAGTTCGACATCTAGGGCTCTCTTGAAGTTGTCTAACGAGATGTCCCTCATGTCTCTTACTCGCCGTGGGAGTTTGTTGAAGAGACGTGGGCCTCTGTGTGATAACCAGCCCTCTCGCAGAGAGCCCATAGCACCCCTGTTATTCATCCGGGGGATTTCGCATTCCCAGCCTCTCCTATCACTGAATTTCATGACTATCGGAGTATGTAGGTTTGGTACTAAACCCTCTGCGATTTTCCACGTGTATATTATTAGGTAACGTTCTCTTCTACGTTCCAGTGAGTACAGATTCAGTGCTCTTAAACGCTCCCAATAGTGTAGATGTTTTATCGAACTTATATGCGAAGTGAAATTTCTTTGTACACTCTCTACGTCATTTATTTCACCTGCTTTGTATGGGGATGTTAATACGCTACAGTATTCAAGCCGCGGTAGCACTAGAGATTTGAAGAGCGTTATCATAGGCAATTCACCGCGTGTTTTAAAAGTACGCAGAATCCAACCCGTTAGACGTTTCGCAGCCGCCACTTTGACCTGGTTATGTACTTTGAAACCCATATTTTCAGACATTAATACCCCGAGGTCTTTCACACTGTCTTTCCGTTCTATTATGTGGTTAGATTCTGTTAAGTAATTTGTAATTTCTTTAACACCATTATTATCTCCGTACCGTATTAATTGGAATTTTTCCTCATTGAATTGCATGTTGTTTTCCCTGGTCCACTGGAACACTACATTCATGTCTTCCTGCAGTCGGCCCGTGTCCTCTTGTGTGTTTACTATCTTGCTTAATTTTGTGTCATCAGCAAAAGACGACACCGTACTGTGTCTGGTGTTGGTATCTATGTCGCAAATTAGTATGAGGAACAGAAGGGGCGCTAGCACTGTTCCTTGGGGCACTGAGCTTTTGACATCCGAAGGCTCAGAAGTGACTTGGTTTACTGCTACCGATTGTTTTCGGTTTACGAGGAAATTGTATATCCACTGTCCGATTTTCCCAGTTATACCTTTTGCTTTCAGTTTGTGGGCTATTATACCATGGTCACATTTATCAAATGCCTTAGCAAAATCGGTGTAAATGACATCCACGTTTTTCTTTTCTTCTAGCGCTTTAAGAATTTTGTCATAGTGTTCCAAAAGTTGTGAGAGACATGATCTTCCCGCTCTGAACCCATGTTGACCGGTGTTGTGTAGTTCATTTGTCTCCATGAATGTTGAAATTTTGCTTCGCAGGACTCGCTCGAAAACTTTAATGATGTGAGAGGTTAGAGCTACCGGGCGGTAGTTTTTTGGTAGTGCTTTACTCCCTCCTTTATGCAGTGGGGCATTATTGCGTTTTCAAGCTATCTGGTATGTCACCAGTGTCTAGACTCCTTCTCCACATTATAGCCAGGGGTTTTGAGAGGTTTTCCTTACATTTTTTCATTAGGATCGAATTCCATGAGTCCGGGCCTGGTGCCGAGTGGGATGGCATGTTGGAAATGGCCTCTTCTATGTCTTTTGGACCGAAATCAATATCCAGCATCTGAGGGGTTTCCGTGGGGGAGGTTTCCATGAAAAATATATTTTGGTCTCTGATGACTTTTGTTTCATCAGGCTCACTGAATGCCATTTCATACTGCCTGCTTAAGAGTTCGCTCATTTCCTTTTTGTCCCCTGTGAAAGAGCCGTCCCCTTTGCTCAGTGGGCCGATGTTTGATGTTGTTTTAGCCTTTTGTTTGGCGTATGAAAAGAAGTATTTGAAATTTTCCTTTATACCTGCAATAGCTTTCCTCTCCTCTTCCATATGTTGTAGTTCATATGATATTCTTAGCCTTTGTTCAATTTCCACAATTTCTCTATCTATTTCGACCTTTTGCCTATCCTGTAGATTTTGATGTGTGCGTCTTTGTGTGAGTAATTTTCTTCTTCTGTACAGCCTCCTCCTTTCCCGATCTTGTTTGCTTCTTCGTTTTGTTTGTCTTGCAGGTATATGGTGGCTACAGATTTGGGTCATGGTTTCTGTTATTAAGACTAGACATTCTGCTGGTGTCAGGTTATCCATTAAATCTTCCCAGTCTATTTCCTCCATTTCTTGATTTACCTCTTCCCACCTAATGTTTTTGTTATTGAAGTTAAATTTACTGAAGGGGCCGGTTTTTGTTCTCGATTCTGAGGTTGTCTGTACACTTTCTAAGGTTGTTTTGATCTCAATTAATTTATGATCTGAGTATGTTGTGTCCGATATGTTAATGCTGTGTACTAGAGAGTCGTTGTTAGTGAAGACCAGGTCTAAGATATTGTTTTCCCGTGTGGGTTCAGCAATATGTTGGGTAAGACTAAAAAAATCACAAAGTTCAAAAAGCTCTCTCGTATTAGCCCTCTGTCTCCTGCCCTCTGTCTCCTGCATACACAAACAAATATTTATGGTAGCTTTTTGTTTTTACCTAGCCCAAATTTATTATACTTAAACAATATTCCCTTCTGTATAATTACGTATGTAGGTGGAGGTAGCAAGCAATTACAGAGACATTGGTTGGTCCTCTCACTCCCCCCCCCCCACCCACCCACCAACACCCCTTCCCCCTCCCCCCTTCAACCCCCCTCCCCCCAAAAAAATGTTCTTGAATCTTGTCATAATTGTTATTATCGATATTATCCTGTGTCTCAGCCTTTTGACTGAGGTAATGAATTATCAATACAAATCGCTTAGTGATTGCCGAAATACAGTATAGTAAAAGGCTATACATTTATCGATATTAGATATTCCTTCATTAAATTGGCGTAGTAATGGGGAATGGACCTGAGTACATACATACATACATACGAGTACATAGATTGGCGTAGTTGGTTTGTTTCATCTTTCGCTTATATATTATATACTGTATATTTGTTTTTCCTTACTCTACTTCATGGAGGGAAGACATCTTTGAACGATCGTTGTGTTTAAGATAATGAGCTGAAAGTTGGCTAAATATTGTCAACACTTATTGTCTACCGTACCGGTACCTCTTCTAAATTTTTATGTCTGCCTTTTTTTCAAAACAAATTCTCTGTTCGCCTCTTCCAATTCTTTCTGTCTGCCTCTTTCAAAATGCCTTATAAAAATGTGTGTGTATGTGTTGTGGTGGTGTGTGAGGTTGTGGTGGTGTGTGGGTGTGTTGTGGTGGTGGGGGTGTAGTGTTGTTTTGTGAGGCTGTGGTGGTGGTGGTTGTGGTGGTGGGGGTGGGTGTTGTGATGGTTTGTGAGGCTGTTATGGAGGGTTCTCGTGGTTATCTACACCTTCACATCATTAAATATAACACTGCGACCAAGGTTGAGGTCTCTGTGGTGGTGGTGGAGAGAGAGAGAGAGAGATGTTGTTATTTATATAAAACTAAAACATAATGGAAAGGTGGACTACTGAACAATAATAATCTGGACAACCATGCAGATGTTTTTAATACAAAAGCTCCTTCCAAAGTTTATTAAGTATTAGTTGAGATATTGACATGGCAAGTAACACAAATTCGAACAGGCTGCAAATTAACAAACATTTAAATTGTTATGGAACGACGTAGGCATACATAAATTATTCACGCCACCACAGCCTCACACGTCAGCACACAAACACACACACACACACACACACCCCGTAGCCTAGTAGGTAGAGCTCTCGTCTCACACACGAGGGGTCGGGGGTTCAATCCCCGGCCGGGCGGAGACAAATTGGGCTTGTCTCCTTTCATGTGTTAGCCTCAGTTCACCTAGCTGTAAATAGGTACCTGGAATAAGTGGACGAAGTTGTGACGTCCCATCTGGGGTTGGCAAAAATGGTACAAGGCGAGATGGGTATCATATGGTTCACCTAAGCTGATGGCTACCTAAGCCTTCGGGCGAGACGGTACCGTCTATAGTGAGAATGGTACCATACAGATCCACCCTAAGCCTTCGTTTCCGATGTCGCCAATTGGCTAAAATACAGACTACACACACATCCACAGCCATTCCAACAGTACATAAAACACTTAACATGCATTTCACGCAATACATTCCCAGTTAAGGAGGCGCGATAATAATGAGCTTAGCTCGCATTGCGTGGATTTCCCTTGACTAACAAGTAACTGAGTAACACACAACTCAGTCCATCACAGCACACACACACACACACTATCACAGCCTCACACATCATCACAGCACACACACACACACACCCACCTCAGTCCATCACAGCCTCACACATTATCACAGCACACACACACACACACACAACTCAGTCCATCACAGCCTCACACATCATCACAGCACACACACACACACACAACTCAGTCCATCACAGCCTCACACATCATCACAGCACAAACACACACACACACACTCCACCATATTACAAAAAATGCAATGAGCACAATGTCTAACGGGGAAGAAGTTCGATAGGTGATGTGAGAGAGAATTATAACTGAGGGTAACAAATGCCAGTGATACATGATTCTCTATGTTAGTGACCCTCTCATGTGTGTATGTGTGTGTGTGTGTGTTTGTGTGTGTGTGTGTGTGTGTTATAGTGACGAACACACTGTCACATGCTGCCTTCATGGTGTAAATGTTACTCCCATTAACCTTGACATCACCAGGGGACCGGGTAATTGGTCGTTACTGTGTGTGTGTGTGTGTGTGTGTGTGTGTGATTATCTTGAGACTGCTTGAGTTAGACAAGATGTACGAACACAGGATCTAGAGTTCTAGATCAAGGAGTACCGTACACTCAACATTTTCAGCAACATCTGTCAGCATTTAACGAGGGGCGACGCGCTCCTCGGTGCCGCTAGAAGAGTGGCGAACACATCACAAGGTATTTAGTATTAATTTGTGGGTAGGTGTGTCTAGCTTAAGAAAATCTACGATGTCATACTGGGAATCAGTAAGATATATATTTATATATGTCATACTGGGAATCAGTAAGATATATATTTATATATGTCATACTGGGAATCAGTAAGATATATATTTATATATGTCATACTGGGAATCAGTAAGATATATATTTATATATGTCATACTGGGAATCAGTAAGATATATATTTATATATGTCATACTGGGAATCAGTAAGATATATATTTATATATGTCATACTGAATCAGTAAGATATATATTTATATATGTCATACTGGGAATCAGTAAGATATATATTTATATATGTCATACTGGGAATCAGTAAGATATATATTTATATATGTCATACTGGGAATCAGTAAGATATATATTTATATATGTCATACTGGGAATCAGTAAGATATATATTTATATATGTCATACTGGGAATCAGTAAGATACCGGTATATATTTCAACAGCATTTAATTTAAGGGGGTACTACTCGCTTTTTTGTCTATGTATTATATATTTATTGGTGTTTTAGTCTCCTCGCTAGACCTCCATCAAGCTTTAATAAACACCCCCCTAGACCTCCTTTCAAGATAAATTTATACATTTTTCGGTAGAACAATTTCCCGGCCGAAGGCCGATTCCTTCTAAATATACAGGCTCGCTATCGCTCGCCAGGAAAAAATTGACACCTAAATAACACGAAGGGTTATAATAATGGGAAAATAATGGGGCGAAAGGTCTCAAAATCGCCAAGCTAATGGAACGAACATCTTATAATCACAAAACTAATATGCTAAACATGAGGGGGTCCAGAAAAAGCGAATAGTACTCCCTTAAAGAATCTGTCTTCAATATGACTACCAAATCAGTGCCCAGGTACGAGAATATGTATACCAAACGGTGACCGGACAACTCAACCAGAATCAGGAGACCATTTCAACCACAGCCAACTCAACCTGTGCTGTTCGGTCAGTTTAGGACTATAATTTGACAATGGCATAGTTGGCTTGACACCGTATGAGACTTATTGCTTGAGATGATCTTCCTTATATCAAATATGAATATTCTTATCTAGATTTCTTCGCATTGTTCCTCTCATTTACCTTTAATACCTGTAGTGTTCTACTTATAAGAGTAATTAAATATTAAGTAAATGTAACACAAAAAGTTAATTTCTTAATAATCAGCGTTCGCGCCTTCATATAAACAAGATAGATGCGCTCTATAACCAATGAATCGCAGTTATGTTATATTATGATTTCCTAATACATTTTTGGTGGTTTAATTACTAAATGTAAAGCGGATATAATACGGCCAAACCTTACTTAGTTCCTTCAAAGACAAAGTAATTACTCCCATGACCTACTCTTGAAATTCACCCCCTCCGACATATTTACTGACTTCCTCCCACGATGTGTGTGTGTGTGTGTGTGTGTGTGCAGCTTAATACTGGGACATCTTTCATCTTGCTTGGTTAGAACCATTATTATTGTTTTAGTCCTATTCATTATCAGGTACAATACGATACTCCTTACTACTCCTATATGTAGGCTACTCCATTATAATAATGTCTTAATATGTAAACTGTAATGGGGTACCAATAACTTGTAATGTATAGCTATGCTCTTACAACCCGGCGATCACTTTGTTATTTTTTTAAAGCTACCGTCAGACAATGTTATGCAAGCTTAGGAATAACCCCTTTGAGTCGACGGCATAATTTATATCTCTGGAAGGCAGATTATATCGGTCACATATCCGAGGCATTGGTCAACGGAAGTCTGAGATATAAGTATGTCAGACTAACGGCCAAGACAGTGTGTGGACTGTTCTATCTTTATGTTAAGTAGGGATCCCAAGTAAGGGGAAAACTAAGTACTATGATGACTCCTTATAACAACTCCTTAGGTAAAGGACCGATGAGTGGCTTGTTTTAATAGGTGAGCAAAAAGGAAAGTTTGGGGGGAGCTTGGTATCTTCTTTCTTTCTCGTGTCTGTCTCCATCTCATTGCTGGCAGACTGGGATGACTCTCGATAAGAAATCTGTGAGTTTGATTCAGGATAAATGGTCACCGAACACGCATCAGGATAAGTCGCCGCTGATTACGACCCAAGGCAAATCGTCGTTGGATTTGGTTCAGGACAAATCGTCGCTGAACGCGCCTCAGGACAAATCATCGCCAAGTGTGACTCAAAACGAATCGACGTTGAGCTTGATTAAGATCAAATTGTTACTGAATCGAGGTGGTGTATATTTTTCCACTTATTCTTTATGAGGGATTTTGTCTAAGATGATGATCTTGTCGGGTTGGTTTGGTCCAGAGACTGACCTACCGAACATCTGGTTTCTGCTTTCGTATGATTTCTGCTTTCCTTGTTAGTAGTGTAAGTGAACGGAAGAAGGCTTCTCCGTCGATAAGGGTCATTACAGGGAGTCCTTGTTACTTTAAATAGTGCCATATGCCGGTTATATTTACTTAGAGATATAGGAAAAGACATATAAGGGATCAGATAAACAAGAGGGAGTGGAAGTGTTGGTGAGGTACAAGGTATGTGCAGTATGTGTGTGATAGGGAGAAAGAGAGAGCTTGGTATGTTGGCCATAATCTCCTTCGTCTGCTTCCTCTTCTTGTTTGCATTCTTCTTTGTGTGTTGTAGTTGTAGTTGTTGGCGCCTATGATCGAAGATTCTTCCTATTAATTGTTATTTTTTATATTATTATATCTCTGTTTCTGGCGGGTCATTCACACAGTGCAATGCAGTTGGTCTATGCATGCTTGGGGTTTGTAGTAGAAAACGGCTTCATGGGTTAATTGTATAAACTTCTCTGGGGTGAAATGATGAGTTGAAGTTACGAGTTCGTGTATAAAAATTGAAATGAAAAAACGCAAAAACAGAAACTAACAAAGCAATGGGTAGTTTAATATTGTATATAAAATATGCCATTGTGCTACTTAAAACTACAAAAATAACATGAATGGAAGTAGCACTGGGCCACTTGGAAACCTTGCCGGGTGTACTTATGATAAATAGTGTCTTGGAGAAAAGGCATAGCTTACCTCTCGAAACTTGAGTGGCTAGAGTTCGAATGTCAGGGAGGTATCTATGAGATTGATTCACAGGGTACCGGTACCATTTTGTGTACTTGTGTGAACAATATATATATATAAATAGGTGTGAAAATATGGGCCGATAGAGGTGTAAGAATGAAGTGATAGGATGATGTAAGGGTTGGGTGATAGGTGTAAGTTAATGGAGTGATAAGTAGATGATGACATTTTGGGAATGAAATGATGGAAATGTAAATATGAATAGCGAAGAATTATTTTACTGTAAATATGAATAGCGAAAAATGATTTTACTGTAAATATGAATAGCAAGGAATTATTTTACTGTAAATATGAATAGCAAGGAATTATTTTACTGTAAATATGAATAGCAAGGAATTATTTTACTGTAAATATGAATAGCAAGGAATTATTTTACTGTAAATATGAATAACAAGGAATTATTTTACTATAAATATGAATAGCGAAGAACTATTTTACTGTAAATATGAATAGCGAGGACTTATTGTTTTCAGTAAAGCCATGAATAAGAAACGGATATATGTTTTGTGATTAAGTTGAATAAGTTGAAGTGATGAATGATGTGAACTAATTAAATTGCACGATTAAACACCGTGAATATATAATTGAACTACAAAGATGTGTATAAGTCACTTGAGAGGGGAATTTTAAAGACTGATACATTGGGAAATGGAGTGCATATAGAGGAACATAAAGATTAGGAGATGAAATATGGATAAGAAACACGTAAACTATGAGTGGATGAGAAGAGATGGATAAAGAGCTAAATGATGAGTGCATAGAGTCTTTAGTGAGAAGGGTTGTGTCAGGATGTGTTGATGAGGAGGAGCACATCATCAGCATCTAGTACATATAACTCAATATAACGCAATTTAACATACTTTTTATCAATCAGAATCCTACATTATTATTGCCTTTCTGTTGAATATGGATGTGTACGGCTCCAACTTCCTGAAACTCGCAATTGGTCAATTACGAGTTTTGGAAGTTGTAGTTGTAGACATGGATTTTTGGCAGAAATGACCAAAGTTATGTGACTTCTTGATGGATAGAAAGTTTGTTGTGTGTGTTTATATATGCTCTGCAACCGTAGCTGGTAAATGAGTTAAATATCGATAGTTATAACTCCAACTTCCTTATAGACAGAAACGTGCAAGTTGTCAAATGAGAAACGGGTGGTACCAACAGAAGTATGTGGTGTGTTTTAAAGAAGAACACCTCTTAATTTGTACAGTAAGTTTTATCTGCGATGTTGAAATACAAATAACTGTTGGTGTAATTAATGAGTTCGATACCGGCGGAGGAAAGCCATTCCCATTACCATATCAAACCCTGCATTGAGTTGAAGATCCCCTTCAACTTCATGGACAATTCCTTTTAGAGATGGTCCATCTTGTGTAGGGATTTCAACAGTTTTGGGTCGCGAACTCAATGCATCTTTTGGCGCCAAATGTGGCAATGTCTTTATATCTTTTTTAGAGCCAGTATCAATCATAACCTTCAGTGACTTATACACTAGTTTATACAAATTAAGGATTAAGGGGCGCCTACACCGGCATCCTAAGGTTCTTTGATCATGACATGGGGGTGCCTGTGGGTTTGTTATGTAGGGTCGACCAAAGTTTTCATCGCAGAATTGTAGAGCACCTATATGGATTAGAGTATTCCTTCCAATTACATTATGATTTAGCTTGTTTTGATCCGAGGTTAGGGCGACAAATACATTTATGTATATCGATAAGCTCTTAGTAAAATAAATTCGCACATTCCTAAAGTATTTTACCATATATTTTACTCTACCACACCAAGTGTTGATAAGTACCGGTATAGGAATGTCTTCACTGGGCATGTTATATAAACCTACCCTTTTGGCATCGGCAGCACGCATTATATTCATCGTGCTTCCCGAATCCAGAATAAAATTTATTTTTTCCCCTTCAACATTTACATTTACATAGGTACCCTTATGCAGCGGGACTGACTGAAGGCATGTCACTGTGGGGATCGACTTTGTTTGGAATGGTATTTGTGGAAACAATACCAACTTACTCAGTGTTTTTTCTCCGGCGATATGTTCAGAAAGTACTCGGACTGACGATATTGTTGTTTTCCCCTTCAGTTCTGCATACAGTGTCCTGCCGGAGCTTCTTATGAGCAGGACCGATTGTGGGAACGGGAGATACCATCCTTTTCATTGTTCCCATTACCCCTCTGCCTTCCAATTTGCTCTCCAATCGGGCTCTCTTACAAACTGTTGAATGAGGGGACGTATTATCAAAATGTTGATTTTCCATTCCACCTGCTACAGTATTCCAAGCCCTCTTCTTGACCGGCTCCCATCCGCTCATCGTGTAAAAATCTTTATATTATCTAGAGTACCTGAGAAATTTAGGCAATAGTATATAACCTCTGGATAATTATAACTGAAGTAGCCTACACACAGCTGTCAATAGAACTTATCAATTTACGTACCGGTAGGTCTATAATTTTCAACGTAAGACAACTACAATGTTACTGTAGAAAGTACTTCTACTCCGTTACAAGCTCTAGGTAACTTTGATAGTACATGCATTTCCGATGTTCAGGACGAGAATTGGTCAAAATGTCAACATAGATATTTGATGTTTAATTAACAGAAATACATATATACTGTATATATATGAAATTTTGGTGTATGAAATTTTTACATCAATTGTAATTCAGATTAACATATTTCAGTGTTTATTACAAATTTGATCATATATTTGTATTAAATATAGAAATTTGAACTTAAATTGTTTTGTAATTCGTCAGTTAAAATAAATAATAGTTTATCCTAAAACAATAGAAAATTTACTTCACTACATAATAGAAAACCTATCATTATTTTGTATGGGTAACTATCTATCTATCTATCTATATGCTCAGGCCCAATCCCCATTTTGGGGGTAGCCGACTCAAGACAGAGCAAGAACAGGGAAAACACATAAACAACATAAATCAACAAATAAACACGGATAAAAAGCACAAACTCACATACATCCAGGTCACCCAGGAGAAGACCCAGAGACCAGGGTCACCAAGGTCGCTCCAGCACTCCCCCGGCCCCCGACCACCCGGAGAGGTTCCGATCTCGGCAGGCAGACATGCAGCGAAGCCAAAGCCACAAGCCCTCCCACCACACTTCCAGGCGCACCCTTCATATTAATCGTCTCCCCGGGCCAGGCGCCTGATGGACTATTACCTAGTCCAACTTGCGCCCGACCCCTTACTCCAAATGACCACGTGTTCACTCAGCTATTCACAAGCAATCTCCATTCACTCCTGTCCACCACCACTTCCCCTGCCTGATCTATAGTCATTCCTCTATCATCCAAAGCCTTTCTTACACAGTCTCTCCATCTCAATGGGGGTCTTCCTGCCCTTCTATCTCCCCTTGTACCTGACTCACATATTCTCTTTGTAAGCCTTTCATCTCCCATTCTTTCAACATGACCATACCAGCTCAGCACCCTTCTGTCCACTCTGGCTGACAAATGTTCCTGCTGCCCCACTCTCCTACGTATCTCTTCATTCCTCAATCTGTCTCTACGAGTAACTCCACACATACTCCTCAAGCAGCTCATCTCCATCACATCCAGCCCTCTTTTCTGCTTTTTCTTCAGAGCCCATGTCTCAGCCCCATACATCACTGTTGGCACAACAATTCCTTGATACAGTGCACTTTTTACTTTCACTCCGAGATTTCTCGTCTTCCACATACTTCCCATTGCTCCGAAAATCTTCCTTCCTTCACACACTCTGTTTTACCTCCACTCCTGCTTATCGTTCCTCCTAGATATTTAAAACACTCTACTTGTTCCAATATTTCCCCATCCAGCCTCACATCTAGATTCACCCTAGCTCCCCTATTACACACCATTACTTTACTTTTATTGACGTTCACCTTCAGTTTCCTCCTTCCACAAACCACACCAAACTCTATGACTATCCGCTGCAGTTTCTCATCAGAATCCGCCACCAATGCTGTGTCATCAGCGAACAGCAACTGATTCAACTCCCAATCTCTACCATTCTTCCCTACTAAACCCAATCCTCTTCCCATAGTATTCCTTTTCACCTCCCTCACCACACCATCCATAAACATATTAAACAGCCATGGTGACATTACACAACCCTGTCGCAAACCTACCTTTACCTCAAACCATTCACTCAACTCACCATTTCCTACTCTAACACATGCTCTGTTCCCTTCATAAAAACTCTTAACTGCTTCTAACAAATTTCCTCCTATTTCATAAATCCTTAACACCTTCCACATTGCTTCACGGTCCACACGATCATACGCTTTTTCCAAGTCCATAAAAGCCCAAAATATCTCCTTATGCTTCTCTAAATACTTCTCGCATAACTGACTTACTGCAAACATCTGATCCACGCACCCTCTTCCCCTCCTAAAACCGCACTGTTCTTCTCCTATTGCAACTTCCGTACACTTTATTATCCTCTCTATCAACACCCTGCCATACAGCTTTCCAACCACTGACAATAAACTAATACCTCTATAACTTGAACACTCCTGCCGATCTCCCTTCCCCTTGTACAACGGCACAATACATGCACTCTTCCAGTCTATTGGTACCATTGACACAGCAAAGCACAAATTGAAAAGTCTCACCAACCAATCTATTATCACATCTCCACCCTTCTTTATACACTCCACAGCAATACCATCCAAACCTTCTGCTTTTCCCGCTCTCATTTGTTTCACTGCTTCTTTCACCTCATTTTCCTCAATCCTTTCATTCATTCCCTGCCACCTGGGTGGCCTGGGTAACCTATCTCCATCCACCTCTGCTTCAATCACTGCTTCTCTTCCATCTCTTGTATTTAACAAAGATTCAAAATACTCGGCATATCTTTTCCTCACTTCAACTGGTTCCACTAGTAATTCTCCATTTTCATCTTTCACTGACTCTTCCCTCTTTTGTCCTCCTTTCTTTACTTTATTTACCTCCTTCCAGAACATCTTCTTTCGTTCTTCAAAATTCTCACTCAACCTTTGACCCCACCTTTCGTTTGCATCTTTTTTTCGCTTCTCTAATTTTCCGTTTTGCCTCTCTCCTTTTCTCCTTGTACCTCTCCCATACCTCAACACTACCATCCTGTAAAACCCTCTCAAAACACTGTCTCTTCTCCTCAACTGCCTTTCTCACCGTATCATTCCACCACTCGCTTCCCTTCCTGATACCTCTGCCTCCTACTTTCCTTTTGCCACATACTACCTCTGCACTTGCTTTCACTCCTTCCTTAAACTGTTGCCATTCAACCTCTACTTCTCTCTCTTTTCCACCCACTTTTCATTTAGTCTTTCCTTGTACTCCCTCTCTTTTCACTCTTCTCTAACTCACTAACTTTTATTACCCCTCTTACTTCACGCTTGTCTCTTATTCTCGTGTAACTCTTAACTCTTAGCTTTCCCTCCACCAGGTAATGATCTGACATACCCTCCGCCTCACCTCTCATCACATTCACATCCAGCAGTCTACACAATCTTTCCCTTGTCACCAGCACATAATCCATCAATGCCCTCTCTACAATTTCTCCCCTCACAAGTCTATGCCAGGTGTACTTGTGTATACGCCTTTTTTTGAAGAACGTATTACCTACACTCAATCTACACTCTTCACATACATTTTTCAGTCTTTCTCCACTCTCGTTTACACCATCCACACCAAAACTACCGATGACTCCCTCAACAGGCTCATTTCCTACCCTAGCATTTAGGTCCCCTAAAACTATAACATTTTCATTTTCATCAAACCCTTGTAGACAATCTCTCAAATCCTCCCAGAAACCCTCTACCTCGTCGAACTCTCTTTCACTTCCTGGTCCATACGCACTTACAAAAACCCACCTTTCACCCTTAAACCGCATTCTCACCCACATTAGCCTTGATGACACCTCTTTCCACTCTTTTATAAACTCTCTCAACTCCTCCTTCACAATAATAGCCACTCCTTCTTTCCCCCTGACAACCTCGTCTACTCCAGACTTTCTACCTATCACGTTTCCAAAATCCACTTCTCCCTCTCCTTTCATCTTTGTTTCATTCAGTGCAAGGACATCATACATCCTTCTTTCAAATAACCTTCCAATATCCTCTCGCTTCTCATTCGTACTACATCCACGCACATTCAAAGCTCCTATGCTTAGGGTCCGGGACCACGAACGCGTTCCCTCGCCCCTATCTCTGTCTCGTTTTTTTGGTAGATTTATTTAAGGGGAGAAGGATACCAGGCCCCCCGCCCCCGATCCCCTTTAGCCGACTTCTACGTCTCGCCGGAGAAAAGCGGTGGTGAAAATTTCTCACCCCTCCACCACAGAGGAGGCTAGGTAACTAAATTAAATAAATATAAGATCCCCTGGAAAATTATGGCACATTTTAGCAGTTTATTCTGGCTATCATTAGAGGATTTTATACAGCTTATGAATGTTCTGATAGAATTAAAGGGGAAAATTAGCTGGTAATTCTTCAGTACTGCGCCTTCTCTCAATCCCCCTCCCCCCACCAGCCAGTGCTACCCAGCTGATCACATCATAACAACAACAACAACGAGTTCGTCCCTGCCAGTGCCAGGCTTAATCTTGTCTTGTTCTGCAAGAACTACAGTGATAGTCTTCAAAACCACATTGCCAGGTACCGGTATTATACATAAATATGAGGAACATTCGTGGTTAATGTCCTATTGCATTACAGGCTAGGATAGCCTAGTTTTCTAAATTGCTAGTAGGCCTAACACTGTCCATTGTTTGTGATATATGCATGTCGTTATGCAGGAATATACCCTAATTTATTCCATTCTATTAACCTGACAAGCGCGATATAGACGTAGGTGCTAGGGTAGTTATTTGTGCATTTCTAGCCCTGGATTCTGACAGAATTCGTTATATTTACAATATAAACCATTATTTGTTTTCGGTATGCTTTTATTTTACATATATGATGTATATATGAACCTTCAAGAGTGCTAAAATAAGTGGGAAAAGCATTTGGGTGGTGAAAAACGAAGATATTGGCCACCCGGTCATAATCTCAGGCGAGAGAGAGAGACAGGCAGCCTTCCCCTCTCGCTGTCTGGGAGTCAACTGAGAAGAGCGGGGCGGTGTGTGCCGGTGTCTGGGTGTTGCATAACGATCTTTTATGCAACCCACTTGTGCTACATTATCGCGGGAGAGAAAAATAACCGATAAATGATGATAATAAGAGGAAAAATAGGTGATAATTGAGGAGGGGAGGGAGGGGGGAATAAGGTGGGGAAGGAGGGGAGGGGGGTGGGTGAGATTTACATGGATGAGTACTGGAGGGGAATTATCTCACCTAGAGACAAATTCCTTTGTTTTGATAGGCCCTTTTTTTTTATGGAAGGCTTTTTTTATGGTCCTGCTTCCGTGAGGCCTATCGCGTTCCCTATAGGAAGCCTTCCGTGAGGCCTATCGCGCTTGCCGGGTTAAACATCAGACTTAGGGCCTATTCAGCTTTGTAAAAGATTCGGTAAAATTCTAGATCCGGTGTGAGGTGCTCGAGTGACACCGTGCCAGAGTGACAGGGTAAAACAGCTCATTTCCTATGCCTTATATATAACTAAAATCAGTTAGATAACGACTTTATTTCGATTATGTCGTTAGAGAGCATAACCTACCACTACTTACAATAATACTAATGCAGAAAATAACTATAGCCTAAATAACAATAATTTGGTGGGATAAAGTATGGAATCTACTTATAGAAGGCAACGGCTCCAGGAGCGCTAACCACGATTCTATTTCGGTTGATTTTTAGTTAATGCTATTGCATTTACGGTAAATTTCTATAATTGCACCTACGGTATAGCCTACGAGCTAAAAAATATATTATTGTATTTAACAGAAAGGTACAACGAGGTAAGTGATGTGGTATAGGTGGCAATATGCAGAAATGGATTATAGGCTAAGGGCATTCCGCCCCCTCTGACAAAAGTCTATCAATCTAGATGTGACACGGATTTTACATTGTTTCAGAGAGACATTAACCTAACCTAACCTAACCTAACGACCTTACCTAACCTAACCTAGCCTAACGTAAGGGGGTAAGGGGCGGGGGGGGCTTATAATCCATTTCCACAAATTGCCACCTATACCACATCACTTACCTCATCATACCTTCCTGTTAAGGGAGGGGGGGGGGGGGGCTTATAATCCATTTCCGCATATTGCCACCTATACCACATCACTTACCTCATCATACCTTCCTGGTAAATACAATAATAATTTGTTTAGCTCGTATAGGTGCATTTATAGACCTATACCGCATTTACTAACTTAACCTAACCAACCTAACCGAATACAATAACATAAAGTAAAATATATCAAAATACAGTCATGATTTAACTGTTTTGGTTATTTATAAGGCACCGGCATATGGGCTGCTTTACCCTGTCACTCTGGCACGGTGTCATACTAATACTGTAGTGAAAGAAGACAAGTATGAAGAAGCGGTGCAGACTTTTGATGGGACAGGAGTGAAGATTACAAAGGAGGGTCAACGCCATTTGGGAGCAGTAATAGGCACAGAGGAATGCAAGAGAGTCTATGTGCGAAAAAAGGTAGCGGAGTGGGTAAAGGAAGTGAAAACCCTGGCAGACATTGCGAAATCTGAACCACATGCTGCATAATCTGTACTGCCTTCACATATGGTGTTAAGCACAGATGGACCTTTCTTATGAGAACAGTGCCTGACATTGGACAGATGCTCCAACCGCTGGAAGAAGCAATCAGAGGAGCATTCATACCTGCATTAACAGAGATGGAAGGCATCACGCAAGAGCTAAGAGATCTATTAGCTCTTCCGCCAAGGTTCGGAGGTATGGGGATCATAAACCCAGTGGAGGCGGCACCTCATGAGTACCAAAATTCCCTTAAACTTACTACATCTCTGACAGAAAAAATACGGGAGCAAAATGAAAATGATGAGGTGGACGAAGAGGAACAACGAAATGCAAGACAGGAAATTACAAAGAGCAGAGAAGAGAGACAGAAACACAGCCTAGACCAAATTAACCCACTGAGCCCGAGCGACGCACCGTTTGCGTCGGTAATGTATTTTTCTGCCAGTCCCAGTGTCACATACGTTGCGTCACTGTTAATTACTCCGGTCCTTTGGCACCTAGAGGGCTCAGATTTGTATGGGAACTGTGTAAGTATCCCACACAACAATGCCGATGGTTGAAAACTCTCAAAGTCCAACCGCGCAAAAACCTGTTTTTGCCTACCCATTTCCCCACGTTAATTACGACTTTCGGGCGCACCGTAGGACCCCTTCACCCTTAAAGAGCGGCGCTCGACTTAAGTCGTGCACCAATTTGCAGCAAGTTAGGAGCATTATTAAGGCTTTTAAAGGGTTAAAATCGAGTGCAAATGGCCGGGAGCGCAGCAGGCCACACGTCCGACACCCAGGGCTTACCGCCACCCACTGACTCACGCTCCCTGTGTTCTCGAGAGGCCGGCAGTGTAGCCAGTAGTGAGCATAGCTGGGAAAAATATACCGCTATACGCTAAACTCCCATGTTGGTGGCACCACTGCATGAGAACCACGAGTGCTACGTAGCTCGTTCTGGTCTCATTTTGAAGCTTTTAGCGCCTATTTTTTTGCTGAATACATTTATTTTCATGCAGATACTTGATTGATCATTCAGGAGGGCCTGAATATGCCCAAAATAGCCCAAAATACCCCGCTAGACAAGGGTTAATGACCTAGGGGATCGGTTTTTTGTGGGTTTTCCTTCATTCCTCCTCAATATTGACAGTCCGTATCAAGCCTTGTAGAGTGGTAGCCTTCTAGCTAAGTAATCACAAAAGCTAAAGGCATATCACAACAAACAAAAACACACGCGGTACGACGATCCTGGACTTGTAGACGCCTGTTACAAAAGTACCCTATTTTAACACATACTTCCTGCGGACATACCAATCTGGCAGCCGTGCTAGCTAATCTAAACCTTGTTACTACAACACAGATGTATACAAATGAGTAAGGACTCACTAGAAGCTCTGGAACGTCGAATGAAGCGGAGCACGGCGCAAGCCTTGTTGACAGTGTGGCCGCGGAAGTTGGAAGGAAGACGATGGCCGCTAGAGGGCCTGGTGTTGGGGAAGTGAAACATGAGAAATCTACGCATATGGCAAGTCATATGATACCAGATATTAAGTTATTTTTTCTTTTTTATATTTTACATTTTTTTTTTCTGTAGGGTACCCAATCAAAATGACGATCCCGTAAGGGAATTAAGCGTGCACTTATGACGAGTACTCCAGCTTAACTTCCGCGCGGGCTATTCAAAATGCTGGCGCGGGATGTTGAATGGAGACTATTATACTAATAGGCGAAGTCGTCAATGATGAAGGGGCCCTATTAAATATGGTTGAGTGTCATCGGAACCGACAGAACTATTCTGTCGTAGACCTTCAGTCCGGGAAACCATACTAGTGTCAATTCTACTGGAGGGGGACCTATGGGAGGTAGAGGCATGTAACAAAGCATCCGCCGGCAATCCCTGATTGGGCCGATCGGCGGAAGGGGGAGTTACGTTAGAAGACTGCACATCTGTGAACTCTGGGTTTATTGACGCCGGGGTTCGAGTTGGGGTCAAAGGGCGGACTACAATTAGTTCTTGCAACGAACCTGGGGTAGCACCTAAGGTCGGAGGCCAAATCTCTTTCACCGTAGTGAGAGGAATCACTGGGATAATCGGCGTAGGGCCTGTAGTCAACGGGCGGATGATTACTCGTTCAGTCTCTGCCCCGGCGGAGGAGGACTGAAGGGGAATGCCTTCATTGACATGAGTAGGATGAGGCATAGGTAAACTCATAGGTGGTCCCAGTGTCTGAGTGGGGGTTTGGCCGCGTTTTATAGCACACTGACGGATCACCTTCTGTAACAAGTCATTTAGTTGTTCAGTCGTAAAACCCTGGGGTTTAGGATGTTTAGGGGGCCTAACCTGTTGGTCTGTGTGTACTTGATTTGCTGTGTGTGACCTAGGACTGGGGCCTAGTGCCTGACTGCTACTAGCTGTGGATGGTTGGCTCGAACTAATGGCCGGTGACTCGTGGTCGGTGGTTCCTGAGCGACCTTAAGGTGAGACCCAGTGTTACTGGGGACGAAAGCAAAACCTGGCTGTACCCTAGATGGTGGATGGGCTGCCGCGTAATGCTTAGTGGTCGTAACCGTGTCTAATGCAAAGGAACAAGGAGACTGAGTAGGATTAAGAGCCCTATCGTCCTGAGGACTGTGTCTGTTAACTAAAACCAGTTTGGAACCTTGGAGCCTAACTTGTACAGATTTCCTTATTCTGGTGGCAACTTGGGGGTGGCCGGCGTCCGCCCCGAGAAGGCCGGGGAAAAACCCCGGCGTTCCTGAGGCGGGCGCCGGAGCCACCGGCTGTGTCACCGTACAATCTACTTGCGAAGAAGCAGGAATCTTTCTAGTTATCTTAATACTCCGTGGTGGACTAGAGAGCTTGCGGATTTTGTCCGGCAGAAACTCTGAGCTGGCCGTTCTCCGCAGGCGGCCCGCCGGTGGATCCGGGTGGACAGGTCCATGCTATTCCGGTGACACAGAGCGGCTCCTCTTGGATGGGGGAGAGGAGCTCTGAGCCGATCTTGTGGAGGAATTGGGAGACGCAAGGGTCAACAAGGGTATTGGGGGGTGTTGTGACTGGGGAGCTATGTGTTCATCAAATGAATATAACTTGACCACCCTTAACATTCCGGATTATCACAATAGTTCCATGTTAGCTACTCGAGAAGCATATGCCGTAAACTTGGCCTTAATTTCAATTAGAGTGAGCAAACAAGACGTATCTTGGCCCGCGAGCCATTCCTCAAAAAGGTCTGAACAGACTGGACATGTGCGAGATGTCCACATGATAGAAGCTCTGTCTAAGCATTTTACACACCGGATACACAGTCTATGCGCTGGTACCGGTACAAGAAGGCATGTTGGAGTTGAGCAGATTGTGAACAAGGGCATGATTACAGAGGCTCCTCTCCCCGGCAGGAACGTCTCAGTGATAGGATGTCCTGGGGGTGGCCTGGAAAGATAAAATTTCCAGGAATCAGTGCTCATAAGGATATACAGAGGGAGCCTCACACATCCTATACCCTCGGGGCAGGAAAAAACAGTAGGCCACGGCCTTCCTCTTTATTCCTACCCTTGAAGTTGTGCAACGCCTCCTCCCATGCCCCTTGTAAAACATGAGAAGAGGTGTACACTGCAGAAGGCTAACCCACGACATGGTTCATGGTTACGTAAGCCAACTGGCGGCAGGCAGCCATGTGCTATAACAAACGCCCTAGCAGCCGCCGGTGCGTTTACCAACTGGGCCGCGAGCAACACGGGGTAAACGACACAATGTGAGAGCGCCAGCTCATAACCTAGATCATAGGTGAATTGGGCCCCCTGGCGGCGGGTATCGGCGTGTTATTAGAAACCATCGCCACCCGCCGTCAGAACGTTTCAACACTAAGCCGCCGGTAATGACGGAGTAAACTTCAAAAGGGCCAGTGAGCACGCTGCAAACATGTGTTACGTGGAAAAACCAAGTTTCCGCCGGACCTGCAAGGTCGCCGGAACGGGGAGGAAGGGGCGCCCTACCACCCCCCGACATAGCCACGACAAGGGAAAAAAGAAAGGAACCCAGCAAACGCCGGCACGGCGGACCGGACCAAAGCCGCAGAACAGAGGCCGGCGGGTCAAAAAGGGAGGACACTCAGAGAAAAGCACAACAACGAGAGAAATCACCCAACTCTCAAGCAATCCCAGACGTAGGACGCCTCCCAGGACTCCCGGAAAGTGGAACACTAACCAACAGGGAGCCCCAAGAAACAAAGGGGACATAATAATTCACAACAAGAGAAAAATAACGCTACCCCCTAACACTAGATAACCTACAGGCTTATCCAAGAAAGAATTGTCGACTACAATGCGAATGAACTATGAGAAATGAGCCAAAAAGGGCGAAGAGATCACCCCCAAATGGGGCCTCTCAGCAGGCTCGGACGCCAGAAGATCCCACAGCCACGTGTGACAATTTAAACCTGGCGCGTCTGCAAAACTACAAAGACATGGTCCCACGACCCTAAACTGAACTAAGGAACGGCTATCAATAACTGAAAGAAAGCCTCCTAACTAAAGAGAAAGCAATAACGAAGGCGCATAGCAACAAGAAACCACGCGTGTGGTGACAAAATGAACACAAAAAGTAAGCGCCTGAACGTACCCTAATTTAACACTTCCTGCGGGCCAATAATAACACAACCCGTGCTGCTGGTGAGTTATCTGCTCAACAGGTGGCATTGTGTGTGTGTAAGTGTGAGAGTCCGAGTGTAGGGAGTGAGACAGTGAAGCACGGGAACGAGGTGGCTTCAGAGATGGGGTCGTTTCGGGCCATGAGTGAGCACCGTGCCTCATGTGAAGGCAAGATGGCAGGTGCTCGTTGTACTCTACGTGCTTCACATGTCTCACTCCCTAGACTGGAACAAGACCTCACGGGCTTCACTGTTCATTGTAAAGCGGTGAATGTTAAGGCTCTCAGCCTATGCCCGAGAGGAAGTAAGTTGGAATATAGGGAAAAAAAAAAAAAAAAAAAAAAAAAAAGCTAGTCTAAACCCTGCTCACTATCTCCCAAATATATACAAATGAGTAAGGACTCACTAGAGGAGAGCGAACGTCGAATGAAGCCGGAGCGCTGGGGCACATTTGTAGACAGTAGGCCCGCGAGGAAGAGAAGGACGAATTGTGCGCTTGGCGAGAGGCGGTAAGAAGCCACAACACAAGAAAATCCACCGAATGTGGGAAGCTTGTTGACACCAGTTTTTAAGTACTTAAATTTTTCCGTTTTTACTCTTATTTTTTACGAAAGTGTTTTCGTAGTGGGTACCCGATCTATGACGACACCATAAGAAAAGTATCGTTGCACTTATGAAGATGACTCTTTTCTTCCTCGCGGCCGTTCATTCAAACGACTGACTTGGTGTTGATTGGAGACTATTATACTAATAGGCAACATCGTTAATGATGAAGGGGCCACTATTAAATATATATATACAGTACTGTATATATATATATATATATATATATATATACACATATATATATATATATACATATATACATACATACATACATACATACATACATACACCCTCTCGCTTACTTTTGCTTATCATAATCTCTTCTAAGGATGTACTTTCTACCCACTCTGGGCTTAATACTAAAAAAGCGTATTGATACGATGGTGTTGCTCCTGTTGTACTCAAAAACTGTTCTTCCCAGCTGACTCCCTACCTTGGCTAACTCTTGCGTCTCTCTCTTTCCTCTTACCTCTTACGTCTTTCCTTCTTGCTAGAAGTTTGCTCTCATTCAACCTGTCACCAAAAAATGGTGACCCCTCTCAATCCTCCAAGTATCGAACAATTTATTATATTTCTTGCATCTCTAAAGTTTTTTAATCTATTCCTAATTAAAAATTCTTGGCATATACTTTCAGATCGCCAGTATAGTTTCCTTGAGGACCGCTCTACTGGTGATCTCCTTTCTTATCTTACTAACTCATGGTCATCCTCTCTTCGGGTCTTTGGTGAGACTTTTTTTTATTGCACTAGACATATTGCAAATTCTGACCGTTCCATAGCTGCAGTTGTGGACGGCCATCGCTTACTTCTTCAACCTATTAAATCCGGTGTTCCTCAGGGTTCTGTCCTGTCTACAGTTCTCTTTCTAATATTCATTAATGATCTCGACTGTACCTATAGTCCTATCCACTCATAAGCTAATGACTCTACCTTACTCTATTCTACTAGTTATTCACAACAACCCAGCATGCAATCACTCCAAAAGTCATGTGACGAGGCCATAGCACGCCTATATTCTGATCTATCAATTATTTCTGATTGGGGCAGAGAAAATCTTGTTACTTTCAATGCCTCCTAGACAAAATTTCTCCTTCTATCTACCCGTTGCAGTCTTCCACAAGACTATCAATTACTCTTCAACAATACACAAATCAACCCTTCATCATCTTTCAATATTCTTGGTGCATTTTTTTTTTATCTGACCTTTCTTGGAAAGATCATATTACCACTCTTGCTAAACACAACTTTCCAGAAATAGGTGTGCTCAACCGTATCCGTGGCTTGTGGCTTCTTTACCCGCACCCTGCTTCTTGGTTTGTATAAGAGCACAGTGCACCCATGTGCACCCAAATATTGTTCGCATGTTTACTTACTTGAGTTTACTTGAGTTGTTTCGGCCTCAGCGGCCTCGGCGAGAGTTGCTCCCCCCGAGTATGTTTGCTGCCATTGTTTGATGCAGCAGGCTATTCGAGAGGGCAGCTCTCCCCCCCCCCGCGAAGTATGGCTGATCAAGCACCGACTTGAGATGGTTGTCCAAGGCTTTTTTGAATACTTCCGTTGGCACGTCCATCAGGTTTCTCACGTTCTCTGGCATTTTCAATTGTCCCTAGTTTGATTATTCTATATACAAATTAATTTCTGCTGGTAAATTTAAATACATATGTTGCATCTACCGTTCCCCAAATACTCCTCCAGAGCAAAGTCTTTTTGATTCTCTGTCCTCACAACTCAGTGTCCTCAACTTAAATGCTTCTTCTGAAATCACGGTGTTGGGTGATTTTAATGTCCATAATGTTGAATGGCTCACTCATTCAGCCAGGACTGATGATGCTGGTCTTGAATGTGAGCTATTTGCAGACTCATTTAATCTCACTCAACTAGTCAACCAACCCACCCGTGTACCAGATAATCCTAATCATAATTCCCACCTACTGGACTTATTTTTAACAACCAATTCAGAAAATTATGATGTTACAGTGAAGTCCCCGCTTGGATCTTCAGATCACTGTCTGATACAGGCCACCTGTCTATCACCTACCACACCTTCCCACTCTGAACCTGTTTTGGTGACTAAATGGCATTACGATAGGGCAGACTGGGAGGGTCTTCAAGGTTTCTTTATTGATATTCCCTGGACCTCTTTCTTTTCTAATGATGCACACTCCACCTTGAGCCACATACAAGATTTTGTAAAAATTGGAATGGAAACTTTTATTCCTCATCAAAAGTACATTAAAAGATCTAATTCACCTAAATGGTTTGACCATAATTGTGCTAGAGTAACTGAACAAAAAGCAATAGCCTACAATGCATACACAAGATCAAAAACACATGAAGCCTTTAATTACTTTAGAAACATCAGAAATCATGCCAAAACTGTATTAAACCTAACTAAATCAAACTTTCTCCACAAGCAGGCAAATAAACTTCTAAATAATCCAAATGATAACAAAATATTTTGGTCTACTCTTAACTCATTTAAATCCAACTTCACCACTGCTTCATCCATTCCACCATTAAAATCTCCGACTGACAATCTTGTAAGTGACCCACGAGGTAAAGCTAACCTTCTTGCGGATATTTTCTCCACCAACTCAACCTTAGATGAAATAAATCAAGATGTCCCTGTACTTAATTTGAATTCGCCTGAAATTCCCTCACTTAAGATCCACACCAGACATGTCAAAACTATTTTGCAGAATCTCTCAGTAGATAAGGCTCCTGGTCCAGATGAAATTCCTCCAATAGTACTTAAGAATTGCTCCTTGGTGCTCGCTCCTGTATTGGCAAATTTTTTCCGTCTGTGTACTCATACCTCATGCTTCCCAGTACCCTGGAAAGAAGCAAACATCCATCCAGTTCCTAAAAAAGGTGCCTCTTCAGATCCATCAAACTACAGACCAATAGCTATAACTTCCACTCTTGGTAAAGTCTTTGAAATTATATTAAATAATCACATAATTAAGCATCTTGAGAATAATAAATTAATGAGTGATAGGCAATATGGTTTTAGACGATGTCGATCAACTGCAGACATGCTTTGCCTTCTTACGCATCAAATCAACCAAGCTACAGACCAACATGGTGAAACACATACAATAGCACTGGATATATCAAAGGCATTTGATAGAGTCTGGCATCAATCCATATTGTCGATGATGTCACACTACGGCCTTGCATCATTAGTTCCACTAATTACTTCTTATCTTCATAACAGAAAAATACGTGTAATGGTAGATGGCCTTTATTCTCAATTTCACTCAATAAATGCTGGTGTTCCCCAGGGATCAGTTTTGGCCCCAATTCTGTTCCTCATTCATATCAATGATCTCATATCTACCACTCATAATCCAATACATTCCTACGCAGATGACTCAACACTCCACAGTTCCTTCACATTTACCAATTCTTTCACCCAACCCGATCTTATAAATTCAAAAATAAACACTGCAATTTCTCTGAACCAGGACCTTTCTAGAATTAATGGATGGGGACAAAAGAATCTAGTTTCCTTTAATGCACAGAAAACCAAGTACATTCAATTTTCTAACCGACAGAATCTCACTGACTCCCATATATTTTTTAATGATGTAAATATTCCCACTTCCCCTAGTATTGACATTCTCGGTGTAACATTAACTACTAACTTGAGCTGGACACATTATGTTAGAAGCATTGCTAAGAATGCCTCTAAAAAACTGGGACTCCTGTACAGAGTTCGAGAATTCTTCACTGACGAGCAGTTGGCCGTAATATAAAAGTCATGTGCGTTCTCAGATGGATTACTGTTCACCTCTGTGGGGTGGAAGTGGAGTGGTTGCATTGAGGCAGTTGGACAAAATTCAAAATAAAGCTATTAGATTAATCAATAACCCTGCAATCACACAGGACCTTCCTACATTATCCATACGAAGAAACGTTGCATCCCTTGCATTATTCTACAGATATTTTCACAGCAATTGTTCCGAGGAACTTGCTTCAATTGTGCCGCCTCTCCACATCTTTCCCCGTAGAACTAGGGCAGCTGAGAGCGCCCATGAATTTACACTTTCTCCTCCACAATGCAGAACTTCTGCTTATCAGAATTCATTTATCCCCAGAGCTACTACTCTTTGGAATTCACTTCCCTCGAATTGCTTTCCACAAACTTACAATCTACAAATGTTTAAATCCAGTTGTTACAAACATTTTATGAATGGAGGATGCCTTTAGGCACATGAACCTTTTTGTTTTATCTGTTTTTCCTTCCTCCGTTCATTGTCTCTTAAAAAAAAAAAAAAAAAATCCCCTGTTTGTCAACCAGGAGTCCCTCAGTGTGCCCAGAGCTCCCCTACACTTTTGGAGTGGGATGTTACAAGACCTACCCCCTCTGTCACTCCAGTTCCATGATATTGTGGTGTGAAGGTTTGGCACTAGACCCTCGATAACTTTCCATGTGTAAATTATCAAGTATCTCTCTCTTCTTCGCTGCAGTGAATATAAGTTAAGAGCCTTCAGCCTATCCCAGTAATGAAGATGTTTTACCGAGCTGATGTGGGACGTGAAACTTCTTTGAACACTCTCTATTTCGTATATTTCCCCGGCTTTGTGTGGAGATGTTAGCACACTGCAATACTCCAGTCGTGGGATCACCAACGATTTGAAAAGTGTTATCATTGGCCGTTCTTCTCGTGTCTTGAAGGTGCGCAGTATCCAACCTACAAGTTTCCTCGCCGCAACTGACTTGGCCTAATTATGTTCTTTGAAAGACATGTTTTCTGACATTATTACCCCAAGATCTTTAGCCTCTGATTTTCGTGGGATTGGCAGGAGTGACTCTGTTAAGTAGGTTGTGGTTCTTTTAATTTCTCCATTTCCTCCATACCTTATCAGCTGAAATTTCTCTTCGTTAAATTGCATGTTGTTATCTTTGGTCCACCGAAATACAGCGTTCATGTCTGCTTGCAAGATTTCTTTGTCTTCTATTGTGGTTATTCCTAGACTTAGTTTTGTGTCGTCTGCAAATGATGAGATGCTGCTGTGTTGTACATTTACATCGATATCACTTATTAGTATTAGGAAGAGTAAGGGTGCCAACACTGTACCCTGGTGAACAGAGCTTTTAACCTCTGAACCTTCCGATACCGCTTGATTTACTGCTACTGATTGTCTTCTGTTAATGAGAAAATTATAGATCCACCTCCCCACCTTTCCGGTGATGCCTTTTTCTTTCAGCTTATGTGCTATAATTCCATTATCACACTTGTCAAATTCTTTGGCAAAGTCTGTGTATATGACATCCACATTTCTTTTCTCTTCCAGGTCATCTAGAACTTTGTCATAGTGTTCTAGTAGCTGCGAGAGACATGATCTTCCTGCTATGAACCCGTGTTGTCCTGAGTTGTGGAGCCCGTTTTCTTCCATGTATTCCGAGACTTTTCCTCTTAGTACTCTTTCAAAGATTTTGATGATGTGAGATGTTAGTGCTACTGGGCGGTAGTTTTTTGGCAGAGCTTTACATCCTCCTTTGTGTAGTGGTGCAATTGTTGTGTTTTTCAGACTTTCTGGGATTTCTCCTGTATCTAGGCTCTTTCTCCACATTATGGCTAGAGGTCTTGCTAGCGATGTTTTTCAGTTCTTGAGCAGGACTGAGCTCCATGAATCTGGTCCTGGTGCTGAGTGGAGCGGCATGCTGTTTATTGCCCTTTCTATATCTATTGGCCCAAATTCTATATCCGATATATGGAGGGGGTCTCTGTTCTCGCCCATAAATAAACTGTTTGGATTGTCAATAGCTTTAGATGGATCGGGTTGACTGAACACGGTTTCATACTGTTTTCGTGGAAGTTCACTCATTTCTTTGTCGTCTGTTGTATATGATCCGTCGAGTTTGATGAGTGGGCCTATGCATGACGCTGTTTGTGATTTTTTCTTTGCATATGAGAAGAAGTACTTTGAATTTTCACTTATTTCTTGAACCGCCTTGTTTTCTTCTTCTATCTGCTGTATTTGATACGATATTCTCAGCTTGTGTTCAATATCCTCAATCTCCCTTTTCATTATGTTAATTTGCCTTTCCCGTAATCCAGCTTGGGAGAGCCGATGTGACAGTAGTTTTCTTCGTTTGTAGAGCCTTCTCCTTTCTCTGTCTTGCTTACTTCTGCGCTTCATTTTTCTCTCTGGAATGTGATTCGAGCATACGTTCTTAACTAATTCATTTACTAGGCTAAGGCATTTCGGGGTTGTTTTGTCTGCCATTTGGACTTCCCAGTCTATTTCCTCTATCTTCTGGTTTATGCTTGGCCAATTTATATGTTTATTATTAAAGTTGTACCTACTGAATGGGCCTGTATACGATCTCCTTCTTTTGTTTGTTTGTAGGTACTCGATGTTGGTTTGCACCTCGATTATCCTATGGTCCGAATAAGTAGTATCTGATATGCTGGTATTGTGCACAATGTTCTCATTGTTTGAAAAGATCAGGTCCAGGATGTTTTGACCTCTAGTTGGTTCTGTGATGTGTTGGTTTAAGTTGAACATAGAACATAAATTAAGTACCGGTAGTGCTTTTGAGTGTGCATCTGTATTTAAGGTGTTTGGCAATATTTGGTGTTCTATTTGCCTCCATTTGATATTAGGTAAATTGAAGTCTCCCAACCACAGGATGTTAGGGGTTGGAGCCCCCAGTCCTTCTATAGCCGTTTCGATCTTATCCAGCTGGAGTTTGAACTCATGAAGTGAGGCATCTGGAGGTCTGTATGTGAGGATAATTTCCAGGTTTAGACTCTCTATGTTTACCCCCAGTATCTCTACTACCTCATTGGAGTGGTTCAAAAACTCTGTACCTATAAGAGTCTTTTATGTACAAGGCTACTCCTCCACATGTTCTGTGTTTTCTATCTGACCTGTGTAGGTTGTAACCTGGGATCCATACTTCACTATTTTTGTGATCTTTAATGTGGGTTTCAGTAAGGGCAGCAAGCAATGCATTCCCCTCTTCTAGTAGTCCTTGGATGAAAGGGACCTTATTTATTCTACTGTTTTTAAGACCTTGTTTGTTTGCATATATGAGAGGGGAGAGGCTGGGTGTGGTGGTTTGTGAGTTTACCATCTCTGGTGGTATGGGCGGCCCCTGTGGTGGTGGTGGTGGGGTCCCATTTCTCCTTGTTGTTTGTACATCAGGTATTCTAGATGATGTATATGTGCTTCTAGTTGTTCTACCCTGTTCTTCCATATTTCGTCTTGCCCCGGCCTTTTTTCTTTCCCTCGTTCGTGTGTGGCTAAAAAATGGTGCGAGGCCCCATCTTCATTCTATGTTTTAACCCTAAGTGTACCTTTCACGTGATATTCAGTACAGTACCAATCATAGCAGGTCCGGTTTGCTAGTGAGGATTTACACAGGGGTGGGTGATAGTCTGTGCATGATTTCCCATATGTCTCTGAATATGTCTCTCATTAGTAAATTTTCTTCTACTCAAGAAATAAACTCTGGAACTCTCTCCCACAATCAATCTTTTCTTCATCCTGTGACTTTAGACTGCTTTAAACGGTGTGACTCTGAGCATTTTGATCCCAACGTCCCTTTGATTTGGCTCTCTGTCACTCTTTTGGTTTTTGGGAGACACTCGATACAGACAGTCTGCCTTTAGTCTCCTCCATACACATAGAGAGAGAAAAATAATACTGTATATATATATATATATATATATATATATATATATATATATATACAGTATATATATATATATATATATATATATATATATATATATATATATATATATATATATATATATATGTATATATATGTATATACAGTTTATATACAGTATACTGTATTTACAGTTTATATGTTTACGTACTTCAATGTTATTCAAAGTTGCATGAAGCAACTTTTTAGAAGTATCGTGACTGATCATTATTGTTGATAGTATAATAGGAGTCAACAATGGTTCGTTAACGAGTGACAAGTGTCGTGTTTTATGTGGGGGTTGTCACTTTCACACCAAGTGAAGCTTGACGTCACACATCGTGATCACCAAGAATTGTCACCCCTCCCGTGACTCGCGCTTCTTGACGTTATCTAATTATTATGTTTTTTTCACCAATCAACTTCACCTCTAAACTTAATTAATGAAATCAACAAATACAAATAACAAAACACAAATACCAGTTTTAATTTTAGTCCGGAATTTTTCAAGTTACTCATTACGATGGCGTAACTCGAGTTATGGTTTTGCTAACATTGTACGATTATATTAAACTGATCCTAATGAACAGTTTGACTCCAACAGATCATTAGTAAACATCTTAAGGGGGGTCACCGGCTTTTGTTATCTTTCTCTCCTGTTCTCTCTTTCCCTGGCTTGTATCCATTCGGCCCCATTCAGCCAACTGTTATAAGACGTTTATCCCCATCTAGGTGTCGATTTCTTCCTGGCGAGCGATAGCAAGCCAGCATTGTATGGAGAAATCCGGCTTCGCCGGAGACACTTTTCTATCGAAAAATTTACAAATTTAGCTTGCTGTCAAAACAAAAATATATACAATATATACTGGCTCGCTACCGCTCGCCAGGAAGATATTGACACCTGGATGGGGGTAAACGTCTTAAAACAGTAGGTTGAATGGGGCCGAATGGATACAAGCCAAAGAGAGAGGGAGAGAAAGATAAAAAAACACGAAGTGGGTCCCTTAAAAGAATCTAGTGATAGCCAGAATACAGCTTCATAGTGTTGAAAGGGTTAAGTCTGTGTGTTAGGGGGGGGGGGGGGGGACAATACGGTACTTTTAGGCTTATTCCCATAGCATATTCTATTTTTTCCCTTACGGAATGATTAACCAGACATAATAACCGGACCCCCCCCCCCCCCCCCCTCTCTCTCTCTCTCTCTCTCTCTCTCTCTCACTCCCTTCACTCCCTACCCTCAATCACAGCTCTCCCGCTGCTCCACCCGTACCATCACCTAGATTTTCCGTACGACTCAATCACTCTTTACCCGAACAAAAAAACTATTAAACTCTCTCCAACCACCGAACGTGTCACTGCTGTCGGATTCCCCCACTTACAAAAGATCGAGAGAGAATAAACAAGCAATCAAATTAATGTATTTTAATGCCAGAAGTCTACGAAATAAGATTGACGAACTAAGAATTATGTTACTAAATGAAGAAATAGATATAATTGCGATAACAGAAACTTAAATAGACACCAACAATATCGATTTCACACACGAATATCAGATCAATTCCTATAAACTACATCACAAGGAAAGAGTAGGTAAGAGAGGAGGTGTATTACTGTATATAAAAGAAAATATATGCTCACTTGAGGTTCAAATTCCTTCTAATAACTCAGAACTGTTATGTGTGAAAATTAATAACAAGGATATAGACATTAATGTGGTTGTCGTATATCGTCGTCCAACTCATACCTATCAAGAGGATATAGACCTATACAATAATTTAGAAAAAACTCTATCAACAAAAGAAACCCTTATCATAGGCGATTTTAATCTTCCTAATATTCATTGGGGAGATGTAAAAGGGTCTGGCCATGCATCAGAAAAAATTACCGAATTTATTAAAGATAACTTCTTATATCAATTAGTCCAGAAACCCACGAGGGGAGATAATATTTTAGACCTAGTAATAACGACCCACGAAAATTTAATTTCTGACTTAGAAGTTGGGGAATTAATATCTAATTGTGATCATAATATCGTCAGGCTCCAAATTAATATGTCGCACACAAACAGCACTAGTGAAACTTTTATTCCCAACTATAATATGGCAGACTTCAATAGCCTAAGAAATGACCTAAAAGATATTAATCTGCATCTCGAAGGTCTCACCAACATTTTTTTTTTTTTTTTTTTTAAGAGACAATGAACGGAGGAAGGAAAAACAGATAAAACAAAAAGGTCCATGTGCCTAAAGGCATCCTCCATTCATAAAATGTTTGTAACAACTGGATTTAAACATTTGTTGATTGTAAGTTTGTGGAAAGCAATTCGAGGGAAGTGAATTCCAAAGAGTAGTAGCTCTGGGGATAAATGAATTCTGATAAGCAGAAGTTCTGCATTGTGGAGGAGAAAGTGTAAATTCATGGGCGCTCTCAGCTGCCCTAGTTCTACGGGGAAAGATGTGGAGAGGCGGCACAATTGAAGCAAGTTCCTCGGAACAATTGCTGTGAAAATATCTGTAGAATAATGCAAGGGATGCAACGTTTCTTCGTATGGCTAATGTAGGAAGGTCCTGTGTGATTGCAGGGTTATTGATTAATCTAATAGCTTTATTTTGAATTTTGTCCAACTGCCTCAATGCAACCACTCCACTTCCACCCCACAGAGGTGAACAGTAATCCATCTGAGAGCGCACATGACTTTTATATATTACGGCCAACTGCTCGTCAGTGAAGAATTCTCGAACTCTGTACAGGAGTCCCAGTTTTTTAGAGGCATTCTTAGCAATGCTTCTAACATAATGTGTCCAGCTCAAGTTAGTAGTTAATGTTACACGAGAATGTCAATACTAGGGGAAGTGGGAATATTTACATCATTAAAAAATATATGGGAGTCAGTGAGATTCTGTCGGTTAGAAAATTGAATGTACTTGGTTTTCTGTGCATTAAAGGAAACTAGATTCTCTTGTCCCCATTCATTAATTCTAGAAAGGTCCTGGTTCAGAGAAATTGCAGTGTTTATTTTTGAATTTATAAGATCGGGTTGGGTGAAAGAATTGGTAAATGTGAAGGAACTGTGGAGTGTTGAGTCATCTGCGTAGGAATGTATTGGATTATGAGTGGTAGATATGAGATCATTGATATGAATGAGGAACAGAGTTGGGGCCAAAACTGATCCCTGGGGAACACCAGCATTTATTGAGTGAAATTGAGAATAAAGGCCATCTACCATTACACGTATTTTTCTGTTATGAAGATAAGAAGAAATTAGTGGAACTAATGATGCAAGGCCGTAGTGTGACATCTTCGACAATAAGGATTGATGCCAGACTCTATCAAATGCCTTTGATATATCCAGTGCTATTGTATGTGTTTCACCATGTTGGTCTGTAGCTTGGTTGATTTTATGCGTAAGAAGGCAAAGAATGTCTGCAGTTGATCGACATCGTCTAAAACCATATTGCCTATCACTGATTAATTTATTATTCTCCAGATGCTTAATTAAGTACTATTGGAGGAATTTCATCTGGACCAGGAGCCTTATCTACTGAGAGATTCTGCAAAATAGTTTTGACATGTCTGGTGTGGATCTTAAGTGAGGGAATTTCAGGTGAATTAAAATTAAGTACAGGGACATCTTGATTTATTTCATCTAAGGTTGAGTTGGTGGAGAAAATATCTGCAAGAAGGTTAGCTTTACCTCGTGGGTCACTTGGGACGTTGCAATGCTCTTGACACAGTCGCATGATGACGACCGGGAGGGCCCTGTGTCAATAACCCAACCCTGCCGGGGGTGGATATCCGAGGGACCACCAGGTTTGCTCTTAATAATTGTACTGCCATATTTATAAGGTAAGTGTATGGTGTTACATGTATGATATGTAGTGGGAAGAGTAGTATTTTATGGATAGAGGATAGCGATGTAGGGCAATGTCGTGAAGTTGGATGTGTATGTTATATAAAGAGGGTTTTCCTGATACCCCTGATGTGTGAGGCAGAAAGATATGTATCCAGCTACCAAGGCCTGGGAGAGAAAATGGAATTCAGGCTATTCCCTGAGTCTCCCGAAACCTTGGCGGTAGTACTTCCCTGGGCGGGGCTGTTGACTATACATGGGAAAGATTTAAAGAAATATTCATGAGTGCTCAAAAGAAACATATCCCAATGCGTAAAAGACACAGTAAGAAAATAAACAAACCCCTTTGGTACGATATAAATATCAGTAGAGCAATTAGGGAAAGAAATCGTTTATACAACTTAAAGAGAGAAACAAAGAATAATACCATATGTAAGCAATACCTGGCCGCCAGAAGAAAAGTAAAATCACTAATAAAAACAGCTAAGAGGAATTATGAAATAAGCATAGCTAAAGATAGTAAAACTAATCCTAAGCAATTTTACAGATACATTAACAGTAGCAAACAAATCAAAAGCGGGATAGGACCCATACTTAACACTCAAGGTGTTCTAGAAACAGATAGCAAAGACATAGCCTCTACACTTAACAATTATTTCAGCTCCGTTTTTACCACTGCTGCCAACACGAACACTCCACAAGCTACTAATCAAACAAGCAACATTGTGCTCCCTGACTTCAAAATTAGCCAATCAAGCGTCACTAGACAGATTGAATTACTGAAAATAAATAAATCTCCCGGCCCAGACCTATTCATCTCTAAAATCCTAAAAATGGTCAAAGATGAAGTTGCCGAACCCCTAACCAAAATGTTTAACATGTCACTCCAACATGGACAATTACCCACTGACTGGAAGACAGCGAATATTACACCAATATTTAAAAAGGGAGATAAAAAACAACCAGGGAATTACAGACCCATTAGCTTAACTTCCGTTATTGTAAAACTATTAGAATCAATTATAAGAGACGAACTTGTACTTTTCATAGAGAATAATAATCTTATTAATAATAGTCAACACGGCTTCAGAGCAAAAAAATCATGCCTAACGAACCTTATCGAATTTTATGACAACCTATTTAAGATTAATGATTTTACCAAAAGTCTTGATATAGTGTACTTGGACTTCCAGAAGGCCTTCGACAAGGTCCCTCATAATAAATTACTTCAGAAGGTCGAGAATCTAGGAATACAAGGCAACACACTTAATTGGACAAGGAATTGGTTAAGCGAAAGAAAACAAAGAGTAATTATTAATGGAGTGCAATCAGAATGGACTCCGGTGACTAGTGGAGTCCCACAGGGTTCAGTTCTGGGCCCATTATTATTCATAATATATTAATGATTTAGACAACGGCATTAATAACATAATTTCCAAATTCGCCGATGACACTAAAATAGGAAATGCAATAATATCAGAAAGCGATAGAAGTAGCCTGCAATCAGATTTAAACAAGATATCAGAGTGGTCAGAAATTGGCAGATGCCCTTTAACGTAAACAAATGCCTGATACTACAAATAGGCTCCCGAAACAACAAATACGAATACCATATGAATGGAGAAAAGATAAAGAGCGTATCACAGATAAAAGACCTAGGAGTGCTTATCAATGAAAATCTAAAATCTACAAGCCAATGCACCGCAGCATCTAACAAAGCAAATAGAGCGCTAGGTTTCATTAAAAGAAATTTTCATTGTCATAGTAAAGACATAGTTGTACCACTATATAAAAGTATTGTGAGGCCACATCTGGAGTATGCTGTGCAGTTTTGGTCTCCCTACTTAAAAAAAGACATAGAGAAACTAGAATCCGTTCAGCGTAGAGCAACAAAGTTAATCCCTTCCCTTAGAAATAAGCCATACAATGAGAGATTAAGAGAACTCGACCTGTTTTCGCTTAAGAAATGGAGAATAAGGGGACAGCTGATAGAGTGTTTTAAGATACTAAAAGGCTTTAGTAACGTAAATTCTAATAATCTATTTAAGATAGCCAAAGAAGGTTCCACAAGAGGAAACAAATTAAAACTAACAGGCAGAAAAGCGAACCTAGACATAACTAAAAATTTCTTCACCCACAGTATTATTAATGAGTGGAATAAGCTCCCTAATGAAGTTATTGACAGTGACTCGATATACACATTTAAAAAAAGGTTAGACACATATCACAGAAAAGTTGGTCTGCAGTAGAAGCTGATCACTGATAAGAGAACCTGGCGGAAATGAAAACGTTTTCAGTTGAGAAAAAAAAAAAAAAAAAAAAAAAAGTGAAGGTGTGCATGCATTTTCCTTTCCATTTCTAACTATACTATAAATGCCTTCAGGCGATTTCCAAGCCCTGCAAGGTTATTCACTTCTAACTATTTTCATGTACGGCATATTGCCGGGGGGAGCGGAGGGTGGGGAGAGAGCCTTCATCTTTGCTATCCTTTCCTTCCACTTTCTCTTAGGGTTGCTATCTCTATTAGGATTAAGTCCTGGTCACCTCGTAGGGATCGTAAGATCTGTGTGGCCAGTGTATATATGTAAATATATGTAAATAAAACTCTCTCTCTCTCTCTCTCTCTCTCTCTCTGTGTGTTATGAAGGCTCTAGCATATTTGTTTTAGAAAGTTTCGATATTATCAAATGTTGAAAGATTTCGTACCGGTATGCATCGACTCTTTGACAGGTATTTGGTGGCATAAGTTTTGTTTCATGTCGTGATGGTTTGTGCTTATTTCTACTGGCTAAATATAGTAAAGATAAATTACTGATTAAGGGCGCCCATCTCGCTTGTTTTCTCTTTCTATCCGTCTCTCTTTGGCTTGTATCCAATCGGCCCCATTCAGCCTACTGTTTTAAGACGTTTACCCCCATCCAGGTGTCAATATAATTAATTCCTGGCAAGCGGTATCGAGCCAGCATATATATATTTTTGTTTTGACAGCAAGCTAAATTTGTACATTTTTCGATAGCAAAATGTCTCCGGCGAAGCCCATACAATGTTGGCTCGCTATCGCTCGCCAGGAAGAAATCGACACCTGGATGGGGATAAACGTCTTAAAACAGTTGGCTGAATGGGGCCGAATGGAAACAAGCCAGAGAAAGAGAGAAAAGGAGAGAAAGATGAACAAAAAGCAGGTGACCCCCCTTAACCAAGATGATCCGATCCAGCAATATATTTCTTGGTCATATACAATCCCACCCCATTTTTCCACCGTTCGGGTATGATACTGAGTAATCACACGGGTAGCTTGTGATATGTAATTGCTTGCTGACAGAATATTCAAAATTATACACATTACTGTCATCTATGCGTATTCACGAACTTAATGTCCTACATAGTCTATATTACCACACAAATGCCTATACACGGTAAGGAAGTAAGCTATGCTTACATTTAATCAAGCCCTCTATAACCCATCATCTCCAGACATCACCTTTTGCTCTCCAGAACTCGCCCCCACAACATCCTGGAGGGTGGTCAGAACCTTAGGCTCTGACCACCTCCCGATCATTATCACCACCAAAACCAGACTCACCCCAGCTAGCCACAAACACACATACACCAATTATAAAAGAGCTAACTGGGAAGCATTCACAAATGAGACAGAACAACACTTCACAACTCTAAACAGTACACCCATCACTAACATCAACAATGCTGTACACATACTCAATAAAACTATCCAAAACGCTGACAAGAAACACATTCCAAGAGGTAACAGAAAAAGACACAACCCCAACTTCACACCAGAAATTCAAAACCTCATCAGACAACGCGACATACTGAAGCACTCCCCAGTCGCACACAAGACATCACACAACAAATTCAAGCACTCAACACCCAAACTAACAACAAAATACAAGAACAACAAAAACTAAATTGGAATAACTACCTACAAACACTTGATCACAAAACAAACCCCAAAAAACTCTACAAAACACTAAACAGCATCACACTTTCCAACAGCAACACAACACAATCACATGCTGCAATCACAACAACAGACTCTACTCCTTCATGTAAACAACAAGCAAACACTCTCATCAATCACTTCTCACATGTCAGCCACCTAAAACCTCACAAAGACGACCGACGTGTCATCCGACGTAAGAGACTATACACCCTTCACCAATCACCAGACAAAGCATATCATCAACAATCTCAAGCACTCACCCGCCTGTGGCCTAGACAACATAAGCAACATACATCTCAGACACCTGGGACCACAAGGCATACAAGCACTCACTAACATATCAAACTACAGCTATTCACACAACACAATACCAGACATTTGGAAGCATGGTATCATCATCACATTCCCCAAACCCAACAAAGACCCCACGCTACCCTCCTCGCACCGCCCCATCACACTCCTTTGCTCCCCCTCCAAAGTCATGGAACGCCTAGTATTACAACTAATTACACCTGACCTACCCCTAGCTCCAACACAACATGGCTTTAGGCCACTGCACTCCACAAACACTCTTCTCACAGACCTTACACAAAGAGCTTTTGACGGCATCAACTCAGCTAGACCACCACACAGATCACTATTAGCCACACTCGACATTAGTAAAGCCTTCGATGCCATCCCCCGCCACAACCTAACAAACAAAATCTACAACACAAACATGCACAACAACACAAAAAGGTGGCTGGCCAACTTCCTAGCAGGCAGATGTGCACACGTATCTTTTGCCGGTCAGTCATCTAAAATCAGAAACTTTCCAAACGGAGTCCCACAAGGATCCGTCCTATCGCCCGAACTCTTCAATCTGTACATGCACGATATAACTACACCCAATACGCCCCAAATAAACTTAGCCTCCTATGCAGATGACATAACACTCACAGGCACACACCATGACCCAAAAAGAGCAACAGATCTCCTTCAACCCTATCTCAACACACTACATGGCTGGTGCACTACAAACAGACTTAATCTAGCCCCAGCCAAATCCACCGCAACCCTGCTCACAAGCTGGACAGGAGAACACGAATACATCCCTCAACTAACCATAAACAACACACCCCTAACACATACACACACACCCAAAATCCTAGGAGTAACATATAATACTCATATGACATTCAAACAGCACACCACAAACATTAAAAAGAAACTGACACCCAGACTTAATGCCCTCAGGTCACTTGCTCACACAAAATTTGGACACAACAAAGAAACTACCACCACAGTATATAAACAATACATAAGATCAGTGATGGAATACGCAAGCCCAGCCTGGGCTTCTAACCTAGCTGAAACACATCATAAGACCTTACAGACTATTCAAAACAAAGCCCTGAAGATCATTACAGGCTGCACAGCTACTGCACCCACAGATCACCTACATCAAGAAACCAAAATCCTCAAAGTCAAAGACCATCTGGACATGAGAGGCACTCAATTCCTGGCAGCAGCCTCCACGAACCAAGACCACCCACTAAACTACATGGCAACACACCCACAGACACCAAGAAATATCAAAACAACACCCAGCACACGGTATCACACACAATTATTGTCCTCTCTCCCTCCCTGCCCACCCCGAACCAACTTCCAGAAGCACATCCATACTCATATCTCTCACCGATCCATCCACTCACTCACAGACAACACGCAGCTGCATGCAAGACCTCCCGAAATCCATCCTTCCGAATCCTCCCTTCCTCGCGAGGACAGAGTCCACCTGGCCAGGCTGAGATGCGGACACCATCCAGCTCTCCTGAGCTATCAGAAGAGACTGGATGACTCCGTTGTCGACGCCTGCCCGGGATGTAACACAGCACCCCATACCATTAAACACATCATAGAAGACTGCATTTCACACAACCACTTACGCCAACAACACAATCTACACTCAATGAGAGCTCTGTGGGAAAGCCCGATCGTGGCCATGGCCTTCCTCAGGGACACTGGGCTGTTCGGCCAGGCAGCTTAGGGAACAACAACAACAACAACAACATTTAATCACCCATGACATAAAACTAATAATATGCACCCGCTATATGAGGTTAAGAGATAAGTATACCCCAGCTGTGTACAGTATACACTGGCTAGCATGAACTTTGTACTTTCACCTTGGCATACCATACCCCCCCCCACACACACCTTACCTACCTGTGCCCCCCCCCCCCCCCCACCACCACCACCACTACCCCCACATCACCCACCTGTGTCCCGTTACTCTTACCATGGCCGCACTCAAACATTTTACATCATTTATACACGCCACAGTATTCATTATGCAATATCTGCTTAATTGTATACTTTATATTACACATTCACGTTTGATAATATGCACTTATATTTTCATTATCCACTCACATTTTACCACTTGCATTCATATTAATAAGTTTACGTTCATACTATACAGAAGGCACTCATTATTTACAAAATATATATATTCCGGTCATTTTACATATTGCAATTATCTTTTCCAGTGTGCACGCATATTTTACACACTAAATATTTACGCTACGTTCTTATAGTTTTCATTATACATTCATAATATACTAATTGATAAAAGTATATACCAAGGTATACCGTACTTGTTTACATTATAACCGGAACTCATGCTTCATATTATCCACTCATGTGTTAGTTATCATGTATTCATTACTTATCTTAAACACCTTACTTTATTGCATACTAATCGTATATTGTACATTATATTCTCGTATTTTTTATTCACGTTTATTTTCATAACTACACATTCCATATACCGGTATTACATTTTCACTCATATTTGTATGCTCCAGTCTACTGGTACTTAATTTTATGTTAATAGTTTACATACACTCATGCATTTTACAATATATACCGGTATATATATATATATATATATATATATATATATATATATATATATATATATATATATATAGTATATATATATATATATATATATATATATATATATATATATATATATATATATATATATATATATATATTGTGCCTCACTTACACTGAGAGTAATCCAGCTCGCTCTCACAAACACCTCCTCCTTCTATCTACTTCACTATACTAAACATGTGCACACCACACTTCCTTCTACCACAAAACAAAATTTGCTTAAAAATGATGATGAACAATAGCCCAGCCTCGGAGTCCCCAGGGAGGAGGGGGGGAGGGGGACCATAAATGCCCCCACACCCGCCCGAGCTACCCTGACGACCCCTCAAAATTATCTGGACCTCGGCCTGTTACTCTTACTATCAACTTTTGCAACATTCGCGTTCTTTCCTCTAAATTTCCCTCTGTTGAACACCATCTCTTCTCCTATAAACCTGATCTTCTTTTCCTCACTGAAACTCAGGTGTTTGAAGTAACTGCCAGCAGCCCCATCTCTGTATTTTCCTACTTTCTCCGGGCTGTTTGAAGGTCTACAGTTTGGTAGAGTACGGTACGAGTTGTAAATTCAGCATGAAGATCATCCGTTGTAAACAAACTTAGAGATGTGTCCGTTATAAATTTGATGTCATAGATGTCATTGGTTATAGCCTACAGTAGTTGTAATCTTAACAGGGGTGCCAGTTGTAAATTTGCCAGCTGTTCACTAGTTTTAAACTTCGTGAGAGGGATGCCATTTGTAAACTTGCCATTTCTAGTGGCAAGCTTAACTCCCAGAGGTCCTAGTGCTCAGGTGTACTGGTCAAGGATATTTATATAATTCTTAGCACTGCCAGGTATATTGCTGATTTGCTTCTTCTCTCTTAACTATTTGGTTGGAGCTCCTGGACGAGGAATTGAGGGCAAGAGAGACATCCTCATACTCTGGCGTAAAGGCAGGCTATTAGGCCGTTGTAGTCCGCAAGTGCACATAGGGTCCTTCAGGGCCTTGAGTTGCTTCACTTATCTCCGGTTTCTATGGTCAGTGTGGTATCGGTGAAGACAGACTCATCAAGATTATGATTACCGGTACCGGTACCGGTACCTAATATATAATTTATAATTTATAATCTGTCGTACTCTACTTAACATAGGTTACAATATATTCTTCAATACCGGTATCTATTAAATTTATATTTTCAGTATCCGAATATTACATTCCGCTCTCTTTGTTGCATACTTTCTACTGTTTGCAGTGTTTTCTATATATATGTTTTACATAACAGTATATACTTTATTCACTACACAGTTAACGTCCTGTTCCCACTACCCAACATCACATATTTATTCTACCCAATACACATGGTACATTTTGTATTCTATTCCCATCATTCCACACTTTCTCTCCAGTACTATTTATATTGTCATACTCCACAGTTATTATATTTCCCTTGCTGCCACATTCCTCTCTTGCTACTCTTCCTTTTATATTACCTTCACATTTCTTCTTTTAGTATGCGTTCTATATTCTTCATAGATATTATATTCACACTCCATGCATTCTATATTCTATGCATTGTTTACTACCTTTCACTTAATGCATTCTTCATTCCACAAGTGTATAGTATCTTAAAAATATTACACTCTATAATGAAAATTATACACACAACATTCTACAGTCAACATTTCATTGCAACATAGTATAAAAACGAAAAAATACCGAAGATTACAAATAATAATAACAATAACAAAAATGAAATTCATTCCCTTGTTATAAAGTGCAATGCTATCCAGGTCTACCGCCAATATTCTACCATACCACACACTCTCCCCCTGATATTCTCCCCACATTCTGAGTTGGGCTGCACCCATTCTTTTTTGCGATGTGTCCTAATCCATTTGAGGGAGTGTCTCATGGTCGTAACAGCGTAGGTTAACAGGACCTTAGTGATTCCAAAAGCGGTTATTCTTGACAGTGGGAGAATACAGCCAGCCCTATACGCTAAATTAACGAGTTGAGAATTAAATGAGCAAAGGCAAAAACTTCTCTTGATTAATTTGTTACATAATGATGAGGATGATCTATCTATTTATTGCCCGACGCCGTGATCCCCGAAGGGGTGGCCACGAACGAACCGCCTCCATGCACCTCTGTCCCCAGTCAGTCAACGCCCCTCCCCCCAACCAGCACTGCCTTCGTTCATATACTTCCTCACTCCATCCTTCCACCTCTCCTTCGGTCTACCTCTCCCTCTCTGTCCCTCCACCTCGCTCTCGTACTCCCTCTTAGTCATTCTCTCGCTTTCCATACATTCCATATGGCCGAACCATCTCAAGTTGTTCCTTTTCACACTTTCCAGCACATCTACCTCCACACCACACCTCCTTCTTACTTCTTCATTAGTCTGTCTATCCCTCCATGTAACTCCGCACGCACCTCTTAGGTAATTAATTTCCACTGCTCTCACTCTTGGTCTGAGTCTCTCAACCAACGTCCATGTTTCACTTCCGTAAGTCAGTGTCGGGATTACCACACTGTCATGCAAGGACTTCTTCACTTCCATACTGACCACCCTATTTCTTGTTACTGCTTTCAGCGTTCCTACAACCCTCTTCCCCTGTTGTACCCTCTCCCGCACTTCTTCATCCATAGTCCCATCTTTACTCAACACACTGCCCAGATACTTAAAAGAGCTGACGATCTCCATAGCCTGACCGTTCAGCTTCACCTCACACTCTGTGACTTCACCCCTTTCGAAGACCATAACCTTGCTCTTCCCCGCATTTACCTTCAAATTCCGTTTTTCGCACACTGTTCCAAACTCATTTACCAGACCCTGCAACTCCCATTCATTATCACTCATCAGAACTGTATCATCCGCAAACAGCAGTATAGGTAGCTTCCACTCATTTCCCTCCCTTTTCAGCGATACACCAACATCCACTGCTCTTGATAGTATTTCTTTCATGACTCCATCCATATATACAGTAAACAACCACAGGGACATCACACACCCCTGTTTCAAACCAACATTCAGGTCAAAGAACTCGCTCTGCTCACTCTCCACACATACTGCCGCCTTTGCACCCTCATACATGCTCTTCACTGCTTTCAGCAACTTGCCATCTACTCCGTATATTCTAAGTACTTTCCACAAACCTTCTCTATCCACTCTGTCATAAGCCTTCTCCAAGTCCATAAAGGCAACATACACCTTTTGTTTCTTCTCCAGATATTTCTCCACAACACAATTCAGGGTAAAAATCTGATCTACACATCCTCTTCCCTTCCTAAAACCTCCCTGCTCGTCGCCTATCCATTTCTCCGTTCTCACTCTCACTCTCTCAATCACTACCCTACTGTATACCTTCCCTACTACGCTTAAAAGACATATTCCTTGGTGGTTACCACACACTCCTCTTTCCCCTTTGTCCTTACATAGGGGGACTATTATGCCAGTCTTCCAGTCATTGGGTGCACTCCCCTTCTCCCATGCTAGTTTGCACATTTTCCATACCCATTCGATCACTATCTCACCACCATACCTCAACATTTCCCTACACACTCCATCTGTTCCTGGTGCTTTCTCCAACTTCACTCTTTTCATGGCTTCCCACACTTCTGACCTCCTGATCCCCACCTCCTCCTCCACTACTTCTCTTCTTCTCCCTCCCATACCATATCCAACTATGTTTGCTGGCTCTTCATTCCTTACATTTAGCAACTCGTTGAAGTACTCCCTCCATCTTTCGACTCTCTCTTGCTTCTCGGCTAGCATTCTCCCATTCTTTTTTACTCTTACTTATTTGTAGCAAACTCTTGCGTGGCTTTCGATTTTCGGACAATATCCAACCGATTGTGCTACGACTGGTCATGGTTATAGCGACTCTATTCAACTCGTCTCTATTCATATAATTCATGGTGGTGGTCAGATCCACCAAGTTATCCCTATTTGTCCCGAATTGCAAATTTCCCGTTACGAGATCACAATAATTATTACGAGTCGCTACGACGGCCGTACGAGTGCCGTACACATCCAAAAATCGTGGCACATGTGGGCTCAAATTCCGAACATGTTTAACATTTTTAGCCAACCTCACGAATACACCCAATTGCCCACGACTAGACTATCCTGTGTCTGATACGACTGTTCACAAGTGTTGACGAGTATGGCGCCAAGTGTTTCACGAGTAGCTATTAGACGGAACTCGGGATGACACTCGTGGATGTGTGAACCCCCTTATTAATGAGCAGGCCTACCAATTATATTTTTGGATGAAACTGTTTGAATTAGATTTATTTTTAGCGATCATAATTTGAATGGCGCAGCCTATTATGCTATGGGCCTGTGAATATTAATGCACACCTTTTACTGTGTTGGGATGCATTTGAACACTGGTGTTTACCACGTTTCTGTTAAGAGAGAGATATATAGTGATGGTGTGAGTGTGGGAGGGAGATTGTGTAAGTGAGAGAGAATGTGTGTGGTTGTGTGAGTGAGTGAGTGAGTGAGTGTGTGTGTGTGTGTGTGTGTGTGTGTTACTCAGTTACTCAGTTACTTGTTCGTCAAGGGGAATCCACGCAATGCGAGCTAAGCTCATTATTATCGCGCCTCCTTAACTGGGAATGTATTGCGTGAAATGCATGTTAAGTTTTATGTACTGTTGGAATGGCTGTGGATGTGTGTGTAGTCTGTATTTAGCCAATTGGCGACATTGGAAACGAAGGCTTAGGGTGGATCTGTATGGTACCATTCTCACTATAGACGGTACCGTCTCGCCCGAAGGCTTAGGTAGCCATCAGCTTAGGTGAACCATATGATACCCATCTCGCCTTGTACCATTTTTGCCAACCCCAGATGGACGTCACAACGTCGTCCACTTATTCCAGGTACCTATTTACAGCTAGGTGAACTGAGGCTAACACATGAAAGGAGACAAGCCCAATTTGTCTCCGCCCGGTCTGGAATTGAACCCCTCGTGTGTGAGACGAGAGCTCTACCTACTAGGCTACGGGCTGTGTGTGTGTGTGTGTGTGTGTGTGTGTGTGTGTGTGTGTGTGTGTGTGTGTGTGTGTGTGTGGCTATTAACCTAATTGCAATGACGACTTGTCTATTTTGACTGCTATGTCGTCATTCTAACCGCGGTTAAAAAGAAAACGTCTAGCGTCTACTCCTTATCTTGCTCTAGGAGACGTTGTACATTAACCAAAACTACCACCGAAGGTGAAAAAAGTATAGAAGAGAAGAAAAAGGGGTTTACCTTAGTTACCGCTTAAGGCCCATCCCGTGTTCCGTCATGTGCAGATCCCTGTCGAACGTGCGCATGAGCGACCCTCTCTTGTCATCACATCTCACGTCAGCAGAAGAACGCGGATGGGCAGGGGTCCGGCGTGAGGGAGGGTATTATGTACGTTGGATTTTCCAAGACTACTACCAAATAGTAGGTTTTCCTATTTGGTAGGTTGGGAGGTACGTCAAACCTCCCAATTTGTTAGTAGTCTTGGCAAATCCAACGTCAAGGCTGCATAACAAATAGGAGGAGGACATCCAAGCCCAACCTACCAAAAAAAACAATGCATAAAACAAAATTATGAATGACAAAGACACAATTTAAACAAGAGAGTTTAATAAAAGAGTGAAAAACTGAGGAGTAGCTAAAAAGAACAGTTGTAACACATGCCCGTCATTCATAGTAATGCAAAAACATAGACTTGTCTTAAACCAAAAAGGTACTGTACCCAAAATCCCTTTTCTTCCAAAACCAACAAAAACACTGAACAGAATAACAAAACACAATTTTCAATGTGGCAAAAACACTTATGTACTGTAACAATACATAATCCCAAACTTGCAATCAAGTGTTGCAAACCCGTACTCCCCCCCCCCCTTTGTCAAATAAAACAAAGGAAAAGAACGAGGGACAAGGGGGGAAGACCAGGTATCTTCGCCAGAGCACGAGGAAACACGACCCCCGAGAGCCATCACCGGCCGAGGGGGTCGAACACTGGACATGGAGAGGTAGGAGGAGATGAAGGAATTGATAGAAGACCACAAAACCGCTGAGGCGATGTCAGGTAAGGATCGACGTTGCAGGAACCGGAAGGAGGCAGCAAAGGATCGCACATCGTGCGCAGAACCCCTACAAACAGGGTTACTGGCACAAATGGGCCGACAAATGTGGCGTCCCATCTGCACCTGCGAGAGCCTCCCACCAGTTCGAGGAGACACCCACACAGCAGTACCCGAAGGCGGCGCCACAGACGCAACAGAGGAGTGCAAGGCTGACACCGGGCACAACACATGGCGAGTATGCCCACGCTGGAAAGCCTGGACGGTGAAAGGCTGGAAAACGTGGGTCTCCCTCTCATTCGTGGCAACAAAATGAGGGGAGGAGGCGAACGTGACGCCATGCAAGGACGGGGAGAATCGCACGCAGTCCCGGGGCCGTGACAATGCCGCTAGTGCAGACACCCGATCCCCAGTGGGCAGAGCGACAAGGAAGAGTGTACGCCCGAGCAACGGAACCGGTGTAGCAGCCCGTGTAGACGTGGGTGAAGCCAGAAGGTCCAGAGCCCGCCCCAGATCCCACCGTGGAGGGATCTGGCGCGGAGGCGGGCGTTCCCGGAAGGCAGCCGTCATGAAGGAATCCAGCTTCTGCGGCGGAACGACCAGCCCAGCGACGGACGCAAAGACCCCCCGGACGGCAGACAAGTGGTTACGTATAGCGTCGACGTGAAAGTGACGTGTACGGAAGAGGTGAAACAAGGAGTGGAGGACGAGGGAAGGAGAGCCAACTGGCTGGCGAGTGTCCCGTATCCACCTAGGAAAAGACCTCCAGCGGGACCCGTAAGGCCCCCAAGGAGAAGTCGGCCAGGAACGCTTCAGGAAGACAGGCAGGTCCCGGCCGTGGACTGGGAGCCACCGTGCCTCATGAATATCCACGATGCGAAGGCCAACGAGGTCCGCAGGGCCCCAACCTAGCGCAAGTGGAAGTCGGAGACAGGTAGAGGGACCGGACTCGGGCACCACCGCGTCAACTGGGCGTGCCAAGCCCGTGCCGGCCACAGAGGCGCGAGGAGCCAGACGCTGCTGCGGTACAGCCGCTGCCGCGGTACAGCCGCAGCCTCGCGTGGACGTTGCACAGCAACAGTGCGTCTGGTGGCGGAAATATGTATATCGACCGCCACCTGTTCCAGTCTACCATGAAAGCGTCCGGACCCCCCTCCGGAGTGTGAGGCCGGAGGGAGAGGTACCGAGGCAACCTGCGCGGCACCTCCGATGCGAACAAGGCGACCTCCGAAACACCCCAGGAAACCGCGAGGTCGTCGAACACAGTCCGTTGCATTGCCCATTCGACAAGAACACCCTGTCTTCTCGACAGGGCGTCCGCCCACAGGGTGGCAGGCCCGGGCAGGGAGGAGGCAAGCAGGGAGAAGGTGTGTCGGTCCGCGAGGAAGAACAACGTCACCGAGAACCCCAAGAGAGTCAATGACCTGGAGGACCCCTGCTTGAGGAGACAGTGGACAGCTGTCTGAGTGTCCATCCCGAAGGCCACCGACTGTCCCCGAAGGGCCAGCGCGTGGGCCCTCAGGAAGAATAAAGGAACCAACAGATTGAGGGCATAGACGGGTAAGGGGCGTGAGTCCCACCCATCCGCCGGGAAGTTGACGGCCCAGGTTTGATGGGTAACCTCACCCTACCACGCTCGACGCATCTGTGTCTACCCAGATCGTCGGCGGGGGGGGCGGGCCAGGGCACAGCCGCAGAGAGCGTGCCCCGAGCAACCCAGTGTCCGAAGTGTCCGCGAATGGCACACGGGAGCGGCAGGAGCCGATCCATAGGGGTCAACGGAAACACCTCGGTGCCCATGAGGAGGAGGCGGCGTAGCCTGAGGCTCCCGAAGGGAATGGGCAGAGCGGCCCAATGCAGCGAACCCACTAACGAGTCACAGAGCCACCCCGGGAAGGAGACCGAGTGCAACACGGCGAAGACCTTCCGCCGAAGGTGCACCGTGTCCGGCAGACCCTGGGTCACCGGAGCGCCGGACAAAACCCAGGCGAGACCGACCCATGGCACGACACGCGACGGGGTCAAGCGTGACTTGGGAACATCGACGGGGAACCCTAACTATGCGACGTGGCGAACGACTGTGAGGGCGTCGCATACCCACAGTCCGAGGGCTTCGGAAACTATCAACCAATCGGCCAAGGAAAACAGGAGCTGGAGCCCGCACCTGAGGAGAGGACCCAGAGCCTGTCCCACCAGTTCGGAGAAGAACCGCGGCGCGATGTGGAGACCGAAGGGAAGGCCGGCGAACAGGAACACACGATCGGAAGTCCGAACGGCCAAGAATCGCTGGAATCGAGGATGGAGTGGAACTAGCCAAGACGCAGCCTGGAGGGCCAGCGACACTACCCACGACAGAGGGCGCAGGGCCAGGCGTACCTGGGGTACCGGCAGCATCCGAAACCGTGTGTGCACGATGCGCCCGGTGAGGGCCAACATAGCCACCACCGGGCGCATCGCGTCGCAGTTCTACTCCGGTACCAGAAATACACGGGAGAGGAAAACCGGGTGACCGGCGGTCAACTCCCTCGACGATACCCTGCCCGTGCATGGATGTGAACACGTGGGCCACCTCTGAAGAGATGGGCCGGCGTCGGCGACAAGAGCGGAGTGGGGGTCTGGACGTCCACCCCCAGGTGAGACTCCTCCGCGTAATCCGCCGCCCCCAACGTCCCTCGCGGCCACCGAGGGGCGCAAGGGCGAAAACAACCCGTGGGAGCTCCCAAGAGGAGGGGAGCGACCCGGGCGGCCAGGCGAGAAGGAGAACAAGGAGACCGACCCAGAGAACCTACACATTGTTTTGACGCGGAGGTACCCCCGGTACGGTCCGTGCGGGTATGAGCGCCACGTTGACCACCTCTACCCCCCCCCCCAACTTCGTCGAAAAGGGCGGGCCACCCCAACCCCTGGCCGTCGCGGGGCCGACCCCGGCGAAGGCCGGCCGGAAGTGGAAGGCCGGCCAGCCCCGACACGGCGGGGATGAAAAGGGGGCAAGAACAGAAGGGCGAGGTGGAACTGACGCACTGGCCTGCGCCCGCGCATGGCGGCAGCACTTGCAGCAGCACCCCGAAGAGGACCGGCAGAAGGACGGGACTGAGAAGACCCCGCTCACGACACAGCGCGTCGTTGCGTGTCGTAAGCAGGGTCCGCCGATAGAGAAGCGTAGCGGACCCAAGCATCCCGCGCAAAAAAGCTCCGACGGAGAGAGCGCAGAGGACAACAAACCCTGACGAATATCCAAGGGGGCTGTCCGGCAGAACGAGGACCGTACCGTCCGACGTTGCCGAGGCGCCATGCACAAAACCGCTTTCAGCTCGGGAACCAAAGACACCGCGAGCCGAAGGGGGATCCGCCGAATGCGGCCCAAACCCTCGCGAAGATCGCCTGGCGCAGACGCCGCGAGAAGCCGCAGGTGGTGAACAGAAGTCTGGAGGGAACCAAAAGACAAGAGAAGAAGTTCGGCACCCACCGCCGCAAGGGAAAAACCCTGTCGACAGAGGACGGAACTGGGTGAGAGAAGAACGGGGTAGCAAGAGAACAAAGTTCAAGAACAGGCGCGCTGAACCAGGACCAGAACGCGCCGTCCAACCCGCCGACAGACACAAGAGGAAGCAAAAGCAGTGATGACTCCGGGGGAGGGACTGAAGGAGAGCCGGCGACGGAACGGCCGGCGAAAACGAAGGCCTCAGCAAACCAGGCCCCCAACGGGAGAGGGTGATCGAGCAAGATGGCTAAGCCAGGCGTACCGTCGTCTCACAAACCCGTCCCATAGGAGGACAGTCCCGTCAACACAGTCAGGGACTGAACAACCTGAAGGATGTCCCGGCAGCTGAAGTCTGACCAGAGCATAGGCCTGCAGAAGGGAGGGGGACCGTAGCAGGGGTAGGTATGGTGAGGCGCTGAGGGTGTGTCACCGCCAAGAAGCGCGATAAGAGGGAGTCTTGCATCGACTCCAAGCGCCCGTCGATGCGTGACACAAGCCACCCCTGCATAGCCGACAATCGATCCGAGAGAGGCGACCCCCCCCCCCCCCAAGAATGGTCGGCTCGCAGGAGTGAGCGGGAGCGAGATCCACGACACGAACCAGCAGAGTCGCGGCCCAAGGAAGGCGAGCGACCACGGTTGTGTCGCCGCAGAGGGACTCGTCCCTGAACACGAACGCCCGAGGGGGAAACAGCACTTTCCCCCTCTTCCAGCTACACGTCAGCCCCTGAGAAAAGAAGAGGACGTCGTACGAGCAGGGGAAGCGGGCGGAAGGTAGTAGAGCCCCGACCCGGAGAGGCCAGAGGAGGGCGCACAGGGGCAGAGCCGCTAACCCCGGCCGCAGGGCGAGAACCATGACGAGGGCGATGGGCGCCGTCAAGGCGATCAGGAGGACAACGAGGGGCAGGAGAGGACGGGCGACGAGGTGAGCGAGAGCGTGGACGGAGCAGGGGATCCCCCGACGATGTGACGACCGGCTGCGGGACCCAGGGGAGAGGGCCCGAGCAGGGAGAGGGCCAGGCGAACGGCCTTCAGGCAGGGCAGGGATACCCAGGGCGACGCGGATCCGGGCGGCAACAAAGGCCGGGGAACGGTGGCCCACAGTCCAAAAGTGGCGGGAGACTATCGCCCACACCGACTGAATGGAAGCAGAGGTCACTGCCGCCGCCGAGGAACCAGGGCTATGGTGCACCACATCCACCAGGGCCAGACACAGGCCACACAGAGCAGGGAGGTAGGCCGTAGAGGACACACAGTGCGAGTGGCGCAAGCAGGACTTGTGGCTCACCAAGCACGGGGAGCTACAACCATGGCGAAAGCAAGGCACCCTACCTGCACTAGAAGAACACACACCATAATCAGCACGTCGAAGGAGTAAGTGGAGAGAATGTCCAAGAAGAACCAGGGAAGGAGCATGGGGAAACAGGAACACATGCAAACAGGTATCCGTACTCAACCTAAACCGGAAGCACAGAGGTAGGTGAGTAGGGCGGGCGAGGTGGAAGAGCACTAGCAGAACCTGCAAAGATGGAGAAAGTGTTAACCACCACTAAACATCTTACATGCAGGGCCTATAACACCAGTAAAGTGCACACACCAAATAGTATCAGGCAACAAGACGACATAAAAAAGGTCAATAGTGAAAGCCAACTATTACCGCAAATTTGCGGGCCAATGGAGACATAACCGTACCGACACCACCCTCCCGCAATTTTTGCGGGGCCCCCCAGCGATCTCCGCAAATTTGCGGGGAGCCGAAACGTCCCAGAGGACCGAATCGAGCTCCCGCAAATTTGCGGGACCGGCCGAGATGGTCCGGCGCCGAAAAAGCGAGAGGAGCGTCTAGGGAATACCAAAAAAGGCCCCAAAAAAGCGTCATCTCCTTATGAACTCCAAGCGATGATGGCCATCAAGCTGAGCAGTGTCTTCCCTGAAGTTATCCTAACTCAACCGGTAAAGGGAGAGGCAAGGAAGACACACCAGGGGAGAGGAGGCACATCCCCCAGGAACCACCCAACCCACAGAGATAGAGCAAAGCCCATGAGGAGAAGTGGCAGGGAGGGTGGTTTCGCACAAACAGGGGCCCCCGTGGGGTACCCCTGGATTGGGCAAAAAAGACCATGAAAGGATGGAGGTGAAACAGGAAGAGAAAACAAAAACCAGTAAACGAAACTGGCGAGAAAAAGGGTGGCCTAGCCGTGAGCAGAGAGTGTGTCAGGGGCGAAAAACCCTGTGGTGTGAAGGAGGGGCCCCCGTAGGGTACCCCTGGATTATCACGAACCACCTGTCGCCCAGGCCCTTGAGACACGGTGAAGGCTCGAAAGGGGGGACTCGGGAATAACGCTAATAATGCGGCCGACACAAACTCTACAAACAGCACCGCCACCAACGAAATCTCAGATTGTTTACCAACGGTACACCTTAGGCTATGAAAAATGAAAACTCATAGGGGCATAGCAAGTCCTGAATGAGAAAACCAGCTAGGCTAAATTAAGCTAAAAGCTAAACTATGCCCAGACTAACAGGAAAAAAGAATATGAAAAGAGAAAGAATGAAAAACATATACGAGGAACGCCAGGCGCCCCCGTACCTTCGGTAGGCTATTTCCACACGCGTCTCCATTATACACACTTAGGAGCCCATTTACGTGTGCCCTAGATCACGTAACATCTGTCTAACAAAAAAGAAGGCCAGATAAGCCGAAATGAACCTAAAACAGGGTGAATTGAAGGAGCACAAGAAAAGCGGACTCAACAAATGGAGTGCATGAAAAAATGATGACAAGAGAGGGTCGCTCATGCCCACGTTCGACAGGGATCTGCACATGACGGAACACGGGATGGGCCTTAAGCGGTAACTAGGTAAACCCCTTTTTCTTCTCTTCTATGCTTTTTTCACCTTCGGTGGTAGTTTTGGTTAATGTACAACGTCTCCTAGGGCAAGATAAGGAGTAGACTCTAGACGTTTTCTTTTTAACCGCGGTTGGAATGACGACATAGCAGTCAAAATAGACAAGTCGTCATTGCAATTAGGTAAATAGCCTTGACGTTGGATTTGCCAAGACTACTAACAAATAGTGCCTGTGTGTGAGAATGAGAGTGGGTGAGTGAGTCCGCATGTGTACGGTTTTACTGAAGTACCGGTAGCCTATAGCTGGTTGGGGTTGAGTCGAGTGTACCAGCAGTGAAAAGGTCAAATACCGTAACCTATAATTATTCAGAAACATTAAGGCTCAATTATTTCTGTCTACCGTTAAACCATCAAGGGGGGTCACCGTTTTTTTTTTATCTTTCTTTTCTTTTCTCTCTTTCCCTGGCTTGTATCCATTCGGCACCATTCAGCCAACTGTTTTAAGACGTTTATCCCCATCCAGGTGTCGATTTCTTCCTGGCGAGCGATAGCGAGCCAGCATTGTATGGAGAAATCCGGCTTCGCCGGAGAAATTTTTCTGTCGAAAAATGTACAAATTTAGCTTGCTGTCAAAACAAAAATATATATATGCTGTCTCGCGGATAATATTGACACCCGGATGGGGGTAAACGTCTTAAAACAGTAGGCTGAATGGGGCCGAATGGATACAAGCCAAAGAGAGAGGGAGAGAAAGAGAAAAAAAAGCGAGGTGGGCTCCCTTAACACTCTTTAGTTGATGTTGATTGGACTTGTAATAGTATTTTAACTGTCAAGTAATTTATAGTGGAAATGAGAGTAATCAAGGGCTAGTATTTCATTATTTGTTAATTTATAGTGGAAATGAGAGTAATCAAGGGCTAGTATTTCATTATTTGTTAATTTACAGTGGAAATGAGACTAATCAAGGGCTAGTATTTCATTATTTGTTAATTTATAGTGGAAATGAGAGTAATCAAGGGCTAGTATTTCATTATTTGTTAATTTATAGTGGAAATGAGAGTAATCAAGGGCTAGTATTTCATTATTTGTTAATTTATAGTGGAAATGAGAGTAATCAAGGGCTAGTATTTCATTATTTGTTAATTTATAGTGGAAATGAGAGTAATCAATGGCTAGTATTTCATTATTTGTTAATTTACAGTGGAAATGAGACTAATCAAGGGCTAGTATTTCATTATTTGTTAATTTCAAAATGGAGGTTAAGGTTTGGGGAAATTGTGGAAATTGTTGATATTGTTGATTGATCGAGCACTTAGTCTGTCGCACTTTAACCATTGATCGAGCACTTAGTCTGTCGCACTTTAACCATTGATCGAGCAGTTGGTCTGTCGCACTTTAACCATTGATCGAGCACTTAGTCTGTCGCACTTTAACCATTGATCGAGCACTTAGTCTGTCGCACTTTTAACCATTGATCGAGCAGTTGGTCTGTCGCACTTTAACCATTGATCGAGCACTTAGTCTGTCGCACTTTAACCATTGATCGAACACTTAGTCTGTCGCACTTTTAACCATTGATCGAGCAGTTGGTCTGTCGCACTTTAACCATTGATCGAGCACTTAGTCTGTCGCACTTTAACCATTGATCGAACACTTAGTCTGTCGCACTTTAACCATTCTTGTATTAGGGCAGCTTCTTCAATTTATCATTGGAAGATTTGAAATCCTCTTTGTTATAAATAATTTAGTCCTTTGTTAAAATATATTTGTATACAAGTAATGTATTTATTAATAACAATAAAACTTTTTGAATTGTATTAAATATCACAACCAACCCTCTGACTTCCAAAATTCCTTCCCTAAGCTAAATACAACCGTCTACCGATAGCCAAAATAAAGGGAATAAATGCGTCAGCAAATAGTACAGGAAGGGTTAATATTATCATGTGTACACTGAACAAAATATTGATAAAAAGGGGCGGTACCGGTATGTGAAATGACGTTGGGTTTACTGAAAGTTATTTACATTTGATTTTCTAAATACCTTTCTGTCCTTATAAATGGGTTTATAACTACCAATTAGCTTTTAAATGATGATTTATTATGGACGCTTTAATTACGTTTGACATGCCTTATTCAAACCCATATTTATTTACATTGTTTATATATTATCAATATTAATTTAAGTGTGTTGTATGAAATTAACAGTGCTCTATTTTTTTATTTTTTTTCTATGTGATTGAGGGAGGCAAACGGCATAACTGCCTATAGCGAGTGCCCCCCCCCCCCCCCCATAGTTGAAAGAGTGACAGGGCCAAAGTCAAGGGACGTTCGAGCCAAAATGCCTGGACACACGGAGCTTGAAGCAATTTAAGTCATAGGAAGAGGGAAAGACTGATTCTGGGAGAGAGTTCCAGAGCTCAGCTGTTGAGTAGAAGAAAGTTTGAGAGTAACGTTTCACTCTTGGGTTGGAGAGTTGCACAGAGTAGGGGTGGGATTGAGTTGCAAGACGGGTACCACGTGCCCTACGTAAAGGAGATGGTATGCACTGGGATAGCTCTGAGGAACACTGATTATTATAGTAGCGATAGAATAGCGAGAGAGATGCAACATTGCGGCGGAGAGAGAGAGATTGCAGAGAGTTGGTGAGTGGACGGGAGTTAATGATACGAAAGGCCTTCCTTTCAACTTTGTCTAGGAAACGATGACTGGTGACTTTAAGGATAATAACAGTGAGAGTGATTGCGTGACCTATATTGCAGTAGATGTAATTATACTATCATTACTGTAATGTATTACATTGAGAGCAGAGGTAGTCAGACTAATGAGAGTATGGAATAGTCGGTTAAGGGGGGTCACCGGATTTTTTTTATCTTTCTCCTTTTCTCTCTTTCCCTGACTTGTATCCATTCGGCCCCATTCAGCCAACTGTTTTAAGACGTTTATCCCCATTCAGGTGTCGATTTCTTCCTGGCGAGCGATAGCGAGCCAGCATTGTATGGAGAAATCTGGCTTCGCCGGAGACATTTTTCTATCGAAAAATTTACAAATTTAGCTTGCTGTCAACACAAAAATATATATATGCTGGCTCGCTACCGCTCGCCAGGAAAATATTGACACCTGGATGGGGGTAAACGTCTTAAAACAGTAGGCTGAATGGGGCCGAATGGATACAAGCCGAAGAGAGAGGGAGAGAAAGAGAAAAAAAAGCGAGGTGGGCTCCCTTAATTTAGGCTACAGTAATTAACTTGTGTTCAGCTCGTACGTGGTACGTTTCCTCGCAGTTCATCCTGATTCAGAGGAGTGTTTTCATATTTTGGGCTTACATGACCGCTGTGTTATTCAATTATTCCGGCCACTCTACTCCACACTGTCAATAATTCCGGCCATTCAACTCCACACTGTCAATTATTCCGGCCACTCTACTCCACACTGTCAATTATTCCGGCCACTCTACTCCACACTGTCAATTATTCCGGCCACTCTACTCCACACTGTCAATTATTCCGGCCACTCTACTCCACACTCAATTTTTCCGGCCACTCAACTCCACACTGTCAATTATTCCGGCCACTCAACTCCACACTGTCAATTATTCCGGCCACTCTACTCCACACTGTCAATTATTCCGGCCACTCTACTCCACACTGTCAATTATTCCGGCCACTCAACTCCACACTGTCAATTACCATTATTTTCATTCACAATTATTATTATTTAGGGGGGACATATTGCTGCCAAGTTGATGTGAACGATTATAACAAATTGATAACAACAGCGCGTATCTCAGCCATACGTGCAGACATGAGCAAGTACCATGTAAATTAATATAAACTGTTCTGAGCTATAGAATTGAGTCAAGTGATTATTTTTTTCCATATGTATGGAGACAAAAGGCAATGCTGCCTGTAACATGTGTCTCCCCCAAAGTTGAAAGTGTGACAGAAAGCCAAATTCAAGGTACGCTGGAGTCAAAATGTCTGGACACACGAAGCTTGAAACAGTTTAAGTCATAGGATGAGGGAAACACAGATTGAGGGGGAGAGTTCCAAAGCTTACTTGTTGAGTAAAAGAAAAACTGGAAAAATTGGTCCACTCATGGGTTAGAGAGTTGGACAGAATAGGGGTGTGAGTGTGTTGAAACCCACTCTTCGTAAGGGAGGTGGTATACATTGAGAAAGTTCTAAAGAACACTAATTATTGTAATAGCGGTAGAAGGGTGAGAGAGAAGCAACATTGCGGCGTGTAGAGAGAGGTTGTAGGGAGTTAGCAAGAGGAAGTGAGTTGATGAGACGAAATGCTTTTGACTCTACTCTTTGGAGAAATGCGGTATGGGTGGAACCTCTCATTTGATTAAGGGTAAGGGAGCCCACCTCGTTCTTTTTTGTTCTCTCTCACTCTTTCTCTCTCTGAGTTGTATCCATTAAGCCTAATGTTTTAAGACTTATCCCCCTCCAGGTGTAATTTTTTTCCTGGCGAGCGGTAGCGAGCCAGCATATTTATTTAAACAAAATTACAGCAGGCTAAATTTGTAAATTTTTCGATAGAAAAATGTCGCCGGCGCAGCCGGATATATCCATACAATGCAGGAATAAATCGGCACCTGGATTGGGATAAACGTCTTAAAACAGTAGGCTGAATGGGGCCGAATGGATACAAACCAGAGAAAGAGAGAACAAAAGCAGGTGACCCTCCTTAAAGCCATACCTGGACTGAACGGTCACGGTTGAACTGTACCAAGCGGTAGAATTGGGCTGAGCAGTCAAAATTGGTTAGAGTGGTTTATGGGACAAAGTGGTCAAAATTTACTGAGTGGGAGTGGTTGAATTGGGCTACGTGATCAGTTAAAGTGGGCTTAGGAATTGAACAAACAATACGAATTGGGCCTACCAGACCAATACATTTTAATCTGGCCGAGTAGTCGCAATGGATCGAGTAAGCAGTTCGATCGAGCATTCAAAATTCACCAATTGACCAAATTATGCTGAATGGTTAAACGAGTGTTGGAATTTTGGCCAGTGGTGGAATTTGGTTGTGTGGTCAAATTGGTCAATAATCTGCTTGTACCCACTGAATTATCTAATTACCTGTAGTTTGAGCTACCGGTACCGAATTGGGTGCCAAGCGGTGTAGGCCTAATCTAGTTGAGATATGGAATTGGCCAATAATATGTTGGTACTTACTGAGCTGTGAAATATGACTGAACAGTTGAATAGGGTGCCAAGCGGTCAAATTAGTTTTGTTTTTCTTTTGTTTTTGTTTTTTCTTTGTATATGAAGGAGACAAAAAGGCAAAGCTACCTGTAACAAGTGTCTCCCCCAAAGTTGAAAGTGACTTAGCAAAAATTAGTTTTGTGGTGTATTAGAAAGAAGTGTGGTGTGCTTCTTTAGTGTAGTGAAATTAATAGGAGGGGGTGTTTGTGAGAACTAGTTTGATTAGGCCTACTCTCTGTGCAGGTGAGACACACAGAAACAGTGAGGGAAGCCAGACTAATGCAACAGGGGTTCCAGCAGCTCTTTATCACATGCCTATGAAGCCTCCCCTGGGTATTGCCCTGCACGATTGGAGTCTACAATCTCCCCAATTGCATTGGTAAACAATATGTTGGTTTTAGTTATGTACCTAATTCCGTTTCAATACGTACATATTTTTGAAAGATAATGGCATGTTAAGTGTTGTGGTTGGTTTAATTAGTCCTTAAGCCTCCAATTGGGGACAACTAGTAATCATCAATACCGGTATATTTATGTGAAGTTGTTATGTAACCAATATGTATCACAGTGAATATCATGAAGGTCGCCCCAAAACATTCTCATGGTCATAATTTAGAGGATGTTCATCAGATGTTGGCCAAAAGTTAATCGTTTCTATTAGTGTACCAAATAAAGGTACTGAGGAAGTTTCAGCTAAATTCATCCATTGATTTGTATATATATCCTGCTTACATACAAACAAACACAGCCGATCACATAACGGGTACTCTCCGCAACTCCGTTTGGCGGAGATAAATAGTGGAAGCAATAACAATGGCGCTGCCAAGGATAGATGATGGAAGGGTGGATGATTAGACCGTTGGATATGTAGAGAGGTAATATAAGAAGCGGGTTGGTAATGTCAGTAATATGATGATAATAGTAGAGGTGATAGATATAATAGTAGAGGTGATAGATATAACGGTGTGTGTAATACCAGTAGGCTACTAAGTGTGAGTTAATGGGGGGCTGTATGTATTCCATCAACGGTAGTTACTATGGTCCATGGGTAATACCAATGCCACGGAGAGTGTCTCGGTAGTACACTGCTACTCACAACGGCATTGACTGCTTATACCTGGTTTCAGATAATAACGGCCCACCTACAGTATATGTCAATAATTACAGCTGATTGGCCTTAGCGATAGTGTTCAATGTCTCGTCTTGTAGTAATTATATATTCTTAACATAGGTTTTAGTAATCACGGTCGCACAAGCTAATCGGCTGGAACTATTGCCACATATTTAGGTCGTAATGTTCTCAGTGTCACTGACACCTAGTAAAGTATGGTATACCGGTACCCACACCGAATTGATACTTTGAAAAAAATCTCTCTCTCTCTCTCTCTCTGTATAGTTTTTGTATTTTTGTCTATGTGGATGAGGGAGATTAAAGGCAAAACTACCTGTGACAAGTGCCTCCCCCAAAGTTGAAAGAGTGACGGCCAAAATCAAGGAATGTTCCAGCCAAAATACCTGAAACTTGACTTATATATTGCTTGTGTTTATGTTATGTGGACTTATATGTTTGTGTTTCTGTTATGTGTACTTATATGTTTGTGTTTATGTTATGTTGACTTAAAGGTTTGTGTTTCTGGTGTATATGTTGACTTATATGTTTGTGTTTCTGGTGTATATGTCGACTTATATGTTTGTGTTTCTGGTGTTTTTTTTTTTTTTTTTTTTTTTTTTTTTTTTTTTTTTTTTTTCTATATTCCAACTTACTTCCTCTCGGGCATAGGCAGAGAGCCTTAACATTCACCGCTTTACAATGAACAGTGAAGCCCGTGAGGTCTTGTTCCAGTCTAGGGAGTGTATATGTGAAGCACGTAGAGTACAACGAGCACCTGCCATCTTGCCTTCACATGAGGCACGGTGCTCACTCATGGCCCGAAACGACCCCATCTCTGAAGCCACCTCGTTCCCGTGCTTCACTGTCTCATCCCCTACACTCGGACTCACACTTACACACACACAATGCCACCTGTTGAGCAGATAACTCACCAGGCATTGCACCCCTATAGCATATTTTGAATATGGGAATATTCATACAGTGCTATTTAATCAGGGAACAATGAGGGTATTTTATTGACGTTTCGGTGGGCTTGTGGTAATGCACTGATACCAGGTACAGCACAAATTCCATCCCAATAATATCTTCCCATTGATACATCAGGATTTGAACCCGGGACCTTTGGATTACCAGGCCAGTGGCAAGACCACTCCACCACACCTCCCCTATATGTGGACTTATATGTTTGTGTTTCTGTTATGTGGACTTATATGTTTGTGTTTCTGATGTATATGTGGACTTATATGTTTGTGTTTCTGGTGTATATGTGGACTTATATGTGTGTGTTTCTGGTGTATATGTTCTTATATGTTTGTGTTTCTGTTATGTGGACTTATATGTTTGTGTTTCTGATGTATATATATGTGTGTGTTTCTGATGTATATGTTGACTTATATGTGTGTGTTTCTGATGTATATGTGGACTTATATGTTTGTGTTTCTGGTGTATATGTTGACTAATATGTTTGTGTTTCTGGTGTATATGTTGACTTATATGTTTGTGTTTCTGTTATGTAGACTTATATGTTTGTGTTTCTGGTGTATATGTTGACTTATATGTTTGTGTTTCTGGTGTATATGTGGACTAATATGTTTGTGTTTCTGGTGTAAATGTGGACTTATATGTTTGTGTTTCTGGTTTTATGTTGACTTATATGTGTGTGTTTCTGGTGTATATGTGGACTAATATGTTTGTGTTTCTGGTGTATATGTGGACTAATATGTTTGTGTTTCTGTTATGTGGACTTATATGTTTGTGTTTCTGGTGTATATGTGGACTTATATGTTTGTGTTTCTGGTGTATATGTAGACTTATATGTTTGTGTTTCTGGTGTATATGTGGACTTATATGTTTGTGTTTCTGGTGTATATGTGGACTTATATGTTTGTGTTTCTGGTGTATATGTGGACTTATATGTTTGTGTTTCTGGTGTATATGTGGACTAATATGTTTGTGTTTCTGGTGTATATGTGGACTTATATGTTTGTGTTTCTGGTGTATATGTGGACTTATATGTTTGTGTTTCTGGTGTATATGTTGACTAATATGTTTGTGTTTCTGGTGTATATGTTGACTTATATGTTTGTGTTTCTGATGTATATATGGACTTATATGTTTTTGTTTCTGTTATGTGGACTTATATGTTTGTGCTTCTGGTGTATATGTGGACTTATATGTTTGTGTTTCTGTTATGTGGACTTATATGTTTGTGTTTCTGGTGTAGGCTATATGTTGACTTATATGTTTGTGTTTCTGGTGTATATGTTGACTTATATGTTTGTGTTTCTGTTATGTTGACTTATATGTTTGTGTTTCTGGTGTATATGTTGACTTATATGTTTGTGTTTCTGGTGTTATGTGGACTTATATGTTTGTGTTTCTGTTATGTGGGCTTATATGTTTGTGTGTCTGTTATGTGGACTTATATGTTTGTGTTTCTGTTATGTGGGCTTATATGTTTGTGTGTCTGTTATGTGGACTTATATGTTTGTGTGTCTGTTATGTGGGCTTATATGTTTGTGTTTCTGTTATGTGGGCTTATATGTTTGTGTTTCTGTTATGTGGACTTATATGTTTGTGTTTCTGGTGTATATGTTGACTTATATGTTTGTGTTTCTGTTATGTTGACTTATATGTTTGTGTTTCTGGTGTATATGTGGACTTATATGTTTGTGTTTCTGGTGTATATGTTGACTTATATGTTTGTGTTTCTGGTGTATATGTTGACTTATATGTTTGTGTTTCTGGTGTATATGTTGACTTATATGTTTGTGTTTCTGGTGTATATGTGGACTTATATGTTTGTGTTTCTGGTGTATATGTGGACTTATATGTTTGTGTTTCTGGTGTATATGTGGACTTATATGTTTGTATTTCTGTTATGTTGACTTACCGTATATGTTTGTGTTTCTGGTGTATATGTTGACTTATATGTTTGTGTTTCTGGTGTATATATTGACATATGTTTGTGTTTCTGTTATGTGGACTTATATGTTTGTGTTTCTGGTGTATATGTGGACTTATATGTTTGTTTCTGGTGTATATGTGGACTTATATGTTTGTGTTTCTGTTATGTTGACATATATGTTTGTGTTTCTGGTGTATATGTTGACTTATATGTTTGTGTTTCTGGTGTATATGTGGACTTATATGTTTGTGTTTCTGCTATGTTGACATATATGTTTGTGTTTCTGGTGTATATGTTGACATATATGTTTGTGTTTCTGTTATGTGGACTTACATGTTTGTGTTTCTGGTGTATATGTTGACTTATATGTTTGTGTTTCTGGTGTATGTGTTGACTTATATGTTTGTGTTTCTGGTGTATATATTGACATATGTTTGTGTTTCTGTTATGTGGACTTATATGTTTGTGTTTCTGGTGTATATGTGGACTTATATGTTTGTGTTTCTGGTGTATATGTTGACTTATATGTTTGTGTTTCTGTTATGTTGACATATATGTTTGTGTTTCTGGTGTATATGTTGACTTATATGTTTGTGTTTCTGGTGTATATGTGGACTTATATGTTTGTGTTTCTGTTATGTTGACATATATGTTTGTGTTTCTGGTGTATATGTTGACATATATGTTTGTGTTTCTGGTGTATATGTGGACTTACATGTTTGTGTTTCTGGTGTATATGTTGACTTATATGTTTGTGTTTCTGGTGTATATGTGGACTTATATGTTTGTGTTTCTGGTGTATATGTGGACTTATATGTTTGTGTTTCTGTTATGTGGACTTATATGTTTGTGTTTCTGGTGTATATGTGGACTTATATGTTTGTGTTTCTGGTGTATATGTGGACTTATATGTTTGTGTTTCTGGTGTATATGTGGACTTATATGTTTGTGTTTCTGTTATGTTGACATATATGTTTGTGTTTCAGGTGTATATGTGGACTTATATTTTTGTGTTTCTGTTATGTGGACTTATATGTTTGTGTTTCTGGTGTATATGTTGACTTATATGTGTGTGTTTCTGGTGTATATGTGGACTTATATGTTTGTGTTTCTGGTGTATATGTAGACGTATATGTTTGTGTGTCTGGTGTTATGTTGACTTATATGTGTGTGTTTCTGATGTATATGTGGACTTATATGATTGTGTTTCTGGTGTATATGTTGACTTATATGTTTGTTTCTGGTGTTATGTTGACTTATATGTGTGTGTTTCTGGTGTATATGTGGACTTATATGTTTGTGTTTCTGGTGTATATGTAGACTTATATGTTTGTGTTTCTGGTGTATATGTGGACTAATATGTTTGTGTTTCTGGTGTATATGTGGACTTACATGTTTGTGTTTCTGGTGTATATGTGGACTTATATGTTTGTGTTTCTGGTGTTATGTTGACTTATATGTGTGTGTTTCTGGTGTATATGTGGACTTATATGTTTGTGTTTCTGGTGTATATGTAGACTTATATGTTTGTGTTTCTGGTGTATATGTGGACTAATATGTTTGTTTCTCCTGCAGTGTGTGACGTAACTTCCGGCCAGGCCATCATCATCCTGGACATCACGGAGAGCCTTGATAACCGTGAGTAGAGTGTCTTTATATAGACAGTGGCGATAGAAAGGGTCCCGGGAGTCAGGAACAATATGGCGCCCGAGGACTTTAGCCTTTTCTGGACCAGCGACGTCTGTAATATTGTATTCTAGCTATATTTAGACAATGTTATGCAGCTTAGAAAGGATCTGTGGTAGTTAAAAGGGTTGAAGGAGATAGTTCGAATCCTTATAATTGCCAGAGATCCTTCCTAAACTGAATGAAGTGGATTACTAGTAGCCAGAATACAATAAAAAGGATGTCGACGGTATAGAAGGGGTTAATGCTCTAATAGATGTGATGTAGATTGATAGATAGCAAAATATAAAGAGGTATGAATAGATAATACAGGGTAGGCTATATACACTGAAAACATTAAGGGGAGGTTTTTAGTTTGTTTCCTACTCCTCCAGCAATCTTAAAATTTCACCCCCTTGGCCCCCTTTCAAGATAAATTTGTACATTTTTCGGTAGAAAAATTTCCCGGCCTACTCTTAAATTACAGGCTCGCTATCGCTCGCCAGGATAAAATCGACACCTAAATGCCACGAAAGGTCTTAAAATTGACAGAATGGGGCGGAAATTCTTAAAATCACCAAACTAATGGGGCAAGCATCTTAAAATCTCAGAAGCAATGGGGCTAGAAAAAGTCCCTCAAGTGGAAATCTCCCCTTAAGGGGACACTTGACTACTATTTTAGCCTATAAATTAATTAATTCATAAATTCTTAGTTTCCTCGCTAGACATCCCTCAAACTTAGAAAAACATCCCCTATGCCTCCCCCTCACGATAAATTTGTACATTTTTCGGTAGAAACCGGCCCGAAGGCCGGTTCCTGTTACAATTACAGGCTTGCTATCGCTCGACAGGAAAAAATCGACACCTAAATGGCACGATAGGTCTTAAAATTTATAACGAAATGGGACGAAAGGTCTTAAAATCGCCAAACAAATGGGCCGAACGTCTAAAAATTTATAAAATAATGTGACTAAACACGAGGGAGAAAGGGGACCCGAAACACGACCGTCTCCCCTTAAGCATAACAATGCTGGTGTGCTATGGGGTAAAACGTAAGGTAGAAAGGGGACCATAAACACGACCGTCTCCCCTTAAGCATAACAATACTGGTGTGCTATGGGGTAAAACGTAAGGCAGAAAGGGGACCAGAAACACGACCGTCTCCCCTTAAGCATAACAATACTGGTGTGCTATGGGGTAAAACGTAAGGTAGAAAGGGGACCAGAAACACGACCGTCTCCCCGTAAGCATAACAATACTGGTGTGCTATGGGGTAAAACGTAAGGCAGAAAGGGGACCAGAAACACGACCGTCTCCCCGTAAGCATAACAATACTGGTGTGCTATGGGGTAAAACGTAAGGTAGAAAGGGGACCAGAAACACGACCGTCTCCCCTTAAGCATAACAATACTGGTGTGCTATGGGGTAAAACGTAAGGTAGAAAGGGGACCAGAAACACGACCGTCTCCCCTTAAGCATAACAATACTGGTGTGCTATGGGGTAAAACGTAAGGTAGAAAGGGGACCATAAACACGACCGTCTCCCCGTAAGCATAACAATACTGGTGTGCTATGGGGTAAAACGTAAAGTAGAAAGGACAATATGCTTTCCATAATTAAGTTCACTCTACCCTCTTGAATAATAGGTACACATAGAAATTAAATATATAAATAAATAAATACATACATACATAATAAACAAATAAACGTACCCAGCAAAGTGTTAACATCACCTCACCCGACGACTTGGGATTTTGGTGTGTGTGTGTGTGTTTTGTTATTATTTTTGGATGTGTTGGATTTTGCCATTTTCGAGTACCGTATGTAGTAGTCGTTGTTAGTAGTATTGGTGTTGGTCGTTCCCTAGGCTGCCTGGCCGAGCAGCCCCGACGTGTGTTTTAGTATGCCCCCTACACTAAAAACACGCCCCCTGTCCCACCTTTAAGGTCAATTTCAGTGTACCTTTTCTCATCCCTTCAGTACCAAAGACTTACTTTTCATTTAATTCTGGCTAACTTTAGACGCTTGTATGTAGCTTAGGAGAGATCTGTGGTAGGTAAAGGGTAAATATATTGTAGATAATGTGTGCCCATTTGGTGTAAGTCTTCCAGGAGACTTTGTGGGTCCCCCTAGGCCTAGACCTTGCCTTCACGGCCAGGGAAAGTTTTTGAAAGAACTTCCCCTGCCGGCGCGTGGGATCGAATCCCCGACACCAGAGCTAGGGCTCCCAATACAGCGCGCTAGGCCACCGTGTGTGTGCGTATGTGTATGTGTGTGCGTGCGTGTTGTTTTGGGGTTAACGTGACGAGGTTGCCGGGATGAACCTCTGTGGTTGAACTGGTGAGGTGATGAAGAATGGTAAGTCATTGACATTATTCCCACACACCAGGACCCTATTCTCAGCGGGGGGAGGGGGGGGGGGGGTACGATCATTCAGCTGTTACACACGCAGCGGGACACGTACATTTTCACATGCACATGCAAAAATACAGAGAGAGAGAGAGAGAGAGAATACAAAACACTCCATACATTCTGAGTGACTACATTGCCCTTGAATCGAGAAATCAGATTTATGCGATTTAGTTCCGCTTATAACAAATATTGGCAATCCAATTCTTAGCACACACGCGCACACACACACACACACACACATATATATATATATATATATATATATATATATATATATATATATATATATATATATTATATATATATATATACTGTATATATAAATATATATATATATATATATATATATATATATATATATATATGTGTGTGTTTGTGTATGTGTATACTGTATATGCTATATTTTGTTTTGTATATTATAGTTTGTTAGAGAAGGTGATACCGGTACTTCAAGAACAGCAGTCTTCTGAAGAAAAATATGGTGTTATTCACAAACCGTCCACTTTTATTTATGAATCACTGATGAATTCCTAGGCTGAATATATTCAACTAGTGTTAGCCAGCTTACACGGAAATGGGTGGTCGTATTGAAGGGATTGATAAATATATTGATAGATGCATAAACCTTGTGATCTAGCCCACGGGACCTATACAGCCTGCCTCACCATGCCATCAACCAACTTACCACCAACACATAGACAACTCATAAGTCCAAGCAACACAACAACAACAAAATTTTATTTTGAATTGATATTATTGATATTAGTTTACATGTTATGTTGATGTTAAATTGTAAAGTTGTTTAAAAAACTGGACATTTTGACGAAATACGTAGTTAGGGTATAATTATATCTAGGGATATTCTGTCCCAGCCTGTTTGACGTTGGCAACTCCCGAATCACACAATAGTGTGGCAGCCAAGTGAGAGAATTTGTGCGAATTGTGTGTTTTTTTTTTATAAAAGTGTAAAAATTGGCAACTTGTGCACAAAACCTTCTAAATATAGCTAGAATAAGATGACAAATACGTCGCTGGTACAGTAAGGGTTAACATGTGAGCATCCACCTCACAAACCCGACTGGTTCCAAAGTGGATTCTAAACACTGCCAGACTACAACCCGACAATGTACACTCAACGACAAAAATCCGGGCCTAACATGAACCCTCGAACTTCAAAATGAACCTCCAAAATTTAAATATTAGGTATACAAATTAATGAGGAGATTGGATATTGTTCGGGACAGCTGAGATAACTTAGGCTCTAACTTATGTCTTTCAGTGTACAAGGCACTATAACCACTTCTGTATCAGTGGAGCTGGAGCTCTCTCTCTCTCTCTCTCTGTGCACAGTCATGGTATTATGGTTTATTATTATTTTTTTTTGTCCACCCTTCTCAATCTTTTTCTTTCTCCATAATTACCGGTATTGTTTTTGTTTGGTGACTTTCAATTCCTTGGTGCATTATAATTATACGGTATGTTAAGTGTACATAGCTATGTTTTTGTTTGTAATATACGGAGTGAGTTGTAGTTATCTGCACAATTAAATTTGATATAAGAAATAATAAAAACGAAGTCGAAAGTTGCAGGGAATTTTTTGGTAGAAAAATGCCCCGACCGAAGATTGGTTTCTCCTAAAATGTAGGCTTGCAATCGCTCGCCATGAAAAAAATCAACACCTAATTGGCACGAACATTCTTTAAAGCGGCAAACTAATGGGGTAAATGTCTTAAAATCTTAAAACTAATGAGGCTAAGCATGAAGGAGAAGGAGGTCCAGGAAACCCCCCCCCCCCCCCTTTAAGGACCACAGCTCACCTTATCAGATATCCCCAGCTTCATCCTTGTTAATGTACAACATATACCCCTCTGTACAGTTCTATGAGGCTGAGTTCCATATATAACTATGTATAAGCAATGTCGTGTTTTAGGAGGATGAATAATGACGTCAGCAGAGGGTGCAAGAGTAGTAGGGATAGACGGGCGAGTGTCTGAGTTTTGCATAGAGAGGCATAATAATTTATAAGAAAAATATAATAATTAATTACGACACTTAAATGTTTAGTAGGGGACACACACCCATGATCAGTGAAGTACTACCGTCTTTGGGTGTCATGATATTCAAGGAATTACCTGTATCTCATCCACTCCCAGGATCTTGGTTATCGTACTATAGTTATATATGTTTCTATCACATACACTTGGGGTATCAAGTTAGCTCCACTCATCCAAGTACATATCACTAATACGCACGTGACTGTCCCTCTTATTACAAACCTCAATCCTTCACGCCACGGCAATGCTCGATTCTTTGGCAGCATTTTTGCTCGTGTGTGAGTGTGTTTTCTTTTATCCGGGAATTTTGAAGTACATATCTGTGTTGATTGAATGTACAGTCACGAGCATAAATACTGCGACACCAACCAGACAATTTTCGCCCCTTTGTCTCCAATGGTATTGCTAAACTTTTTACTCAAACTCACAGTGATTTCTTTATTTCATTCTAGCTACCGTCAGACGATTTTATTCAGCTTAGTATAAACCCCTAGTGATGGAAGGAGTTGACGTTCATCCTCTGACTTACACTGCTTTAAACTTCGTGTGTCCAGGCATTTTGACCACAATGTCCCTTGAATTTGGCTCTCTGTCACTCTTTTGACTCTGGGGGAGACACTCGTTACAGACAACCTGCCTTTTGTCTCCTTCATACACGTATACAAAAAATAAAAAATAAAATAAATACTACTAGGTTAGGTTAGAATTTTAGGTTGTCACTGGTTTATTTGTCGCTGGTAGAGTTGGCCTTGGTTGAGATCGACGGATTGAATGGTCTACTGGTCGAATTTGGCATTGCATTGCCTCGTGCAACTGGGGCATTAGTTTTGGTTGTTTTTTGCATGTATTCATTATTTTTCTAGTTTCCTCCCTAGACCTCCATCAAATTAAAAAAAATAAACATCCATTAGATCCCCCTTCTAGATTAATTTGTACATTTTTCGGTAGAAAAATGTCCCTGCCGAAGGCCGGTTCTTCCAACATTACAGGCTCACTATCGTTCGCCAGGGAAAAAATCGACACCTAAATAGCACGAAAGGTCTAAATATTGACGAAGAAATTGGGCGAAAGGTCTTAAAATCGACTAACTAATGGGGAAAACATCTTAACATCTGAAAACTAATGGGGCTAAACATGATGGAGAAAGTGGTCCAGAAAACCGGCCATCCCCCCCTTAAAGGACAGAGTTGAGTGGGCGGTATGGGTGTGGCAGCAAGGCACCACAAGGCTGGTGCTGTGGCTATTGTTGTGTATGTGTTAAGGGGGGTCACCTGCTTTTTCTCTCTTTCTCTCCTTTTCTCTCTTTCTCAGGCTTGTATCCATTCGGCCCAATTCAGCCTACTGTTTTAAGACGATTACCCCCATCCAGGTGTTGATTTCTCCCTGGCGAGCGATAGCGAGCCAGCATTGTATGGAGAAATCCGGCTTCGCCGGAGTAATTTTTCTGTCGAAAAGTGTACAAATTTAGCTTGCTGTCAAAACAAAAATATATATATTCTGGCTCGCTACCGCTCGCCAGGAAAATATTGACACCTGGATGGGGGTAAACGTCCTAAAACAGTAGGCTGAATGGAGCCGAATGTATACAAGCCAGAGAAAGAGAGAAAAAGAGAGGAAAAAGGCAGGTGACCCCCCTTAAGGTGTGGAAGGTGTGTGTCCTGGGAGGTGTGAGAGTGTCTGTTGTGGCAAAGGTCAAGGATGGGTAGGTGGGGTATGGTAAAGTATGGATTGAGGTTGATGGTATGGGTGTTGTTGGGATTGAGTAAGTACGGGTAGTAGTGGCAAAGGTCAAGGTTTTATGGGGGTGTAAGAGTATGGATTGTATGTGAATCTATGGGTGTTAGGGTAATTAGGAAGGTGTTAAAAAGGATGTTGATGTAGAAGATAAGTAAGTACCGTTATGTGTAAATATATTGATATTCTGGTAATTTGCTGAGTGTTGTATTGTATTGTATGGAGCGAGTGAAAAAATCACGATGCCCTGAATACAAAATTGAAAAAATAAACCCACATTTTGAAAACAAAAAGTATTTATTGTAAAGACACTACAGTTTCGAATCATCTTGATCCTACTTCAGGTGAGGGTTCAAGATGATCCGAAACTGTCGTGTATTTACTGTTATTACCTTTTTCGTTAAATGAAGTGTTGTGATAATGGTTGGCAGGGATTGGGTGGGTGTACAAGGGAATCTAAAAAACAAAATTAAGGGGGGGGGGGGGTGAATGTATGGATCGGTGTTTTGGGGATAAGTTATAATAATGAGTACTGTGACCATGGTCAAGAAATAATTGAGTATGGATGTTTAGTTATTTAGTGTGTGTGTGTGTGAGAGAGAGAGAGAGAGGTGTCCTGCAACCTGTTCATCATTACCGTTATGTATTTCGAATCGTAGTTAATGGTTTGTAGGTCAAAGATATGGTATCTGGATGGTATAATGTAGAAACATATATTGCCGTGACAATAAAGGATCATATTCATTTGTTGAGATGTTTGACATTTAAAATAATTTAGAATATGTTTGCATGCGAAAGGGAATGTACTAATATAACTTCAATGTTGAATGGTGTGATTAGGGAGGAAGAAATATAGGCTTAATATAATTAGGCTTTGTGGTCGTAAGAATTTTAGTTTTGTTAAAACTACATTTTCGATTGGTGTGCATGCGCGTGATGACATTCCAAATGTAAAATAATGTGTTGCGAAAATATAAGTTATCCGGTGTTGTTATACTGTAGACAGAAAATATAAGTTATCCGGTGTTGTTATACTGTAGACAGAAAATATAAGTTATCCGGTGTTGTTATACTGTAGACAGAAAATATAAGTTATCCGGTGTTGTTATACTGTAGACAGAAAATATAAGTTATCCGGTGTTGTTATACTGTAGACAGAAAATATAGTATCGTACTTACAACTTGATGCATAATGTTGAATGACTTGATAATTATAAGATGGGGTATATTTATTGGGTGTCGTTATAGACAAGAAATGTTGTACTTAAAATTTGATTTGTAATGTTGAATGGCGTGATATGAGAAGAAATAAATTGGGTATCGCTGAAGAATAAAATCTAGTAGGCCTACTGGTAACTGGTTTGGTTGGTGCTGTAGTGAGATTCGTGACAGGTGAGAGTGGGGTGCCAGGTATGACCGGCCAGTATTAACAGTGAAAGGTCTGGACGGTGGTGTTGGGCTCAAACCTGATTGGTTGGGGGGGAGAGGTAGTACAAAATAAGTCAAGCAACAACAAGTATAGCAACCCCTCAAGGCTGCTTGCCTTCTAAATAACTGCTTCTCCGAGTGTTTAACAATGGTTCAGAGTGGGTAAGGGACAATTGGAAAGGGAAGCACTGGCCTGGGACTAACTAATATTCATGGCAGGGTTACGAAATGCTAGCAAGGGAGAGAGTTAAGACAGGCAGGGAGAGTTAAGACAGACAGGGAGAGTTAAGACAGACAGAGAGAGAGGGTTAAGACAGACAGAGAGTTAAGACAGACAGAGAGAGTTAAGACAGACAGGGAGAGTTAAGACAGACAGGGAGAGTTAAGACAGACAGAGAGAGTTAAGACAGACAGGGAGAGTTAAGACAGACAGGGAGAGTTAAGACAGACAGAGAGAGTTAAGACAGACAGGGAGAGTTAAGACAGACAGGGAGAGTTAGGACAGACAGAGAGAGTTAAGACAGACAGGGAGAGTTAAGACAGACAGGGAGAGTTAAGACAGACAGGGAGAGTTAAGACAGACAGAGAGAGTTAAGACAGACAGGGAGAGTTAAGACAGACAGGGAGAGTTAAGACAGACAGAGAGAGTTAAGACAGACAGGGAGAGTTAAGACAGACAGAGAGAGTTAAGACAGACAGGGAGAGTTAAGACAGACAGGGAGAGTTTATACAGACAGAGAGAGTTAAGACAGACAGGGAGTTAAGACAGACAGAGAGAGTTAAGACAGACAGGGAGAGTTAAGACAGACAGAGAGAGTTAAGACAGACAGGGAGAGTTAAGACAGACAGAGACAGGGAGAGTTAAGACACACAGAGACAGGGAGAGTTAAGACACACAGAGAGAGTTAAGACAGACAGAGAGAGTTAAGACAGACAGAGAGAGTTAAGACAGACAGGGAGAGTTAAGACAGACAGAGAGAGTTAAGACAGACAGAGAGAGTTAAGACAGACAGAGAGAGTTAAGACAGACAGGGAGAGTTAAGACAGACAGAGAGAGTTAAGACAGACCGAGAGAGTTAAGACAGACAGAGAGAGTTAAGACAGACAGGGAGAGTTAAGACAGACAGAGAGAGTTAAGACAGACAGGGAGAGTTAAGACAGACAGGGAGAGTTAAGACAGACAGAGAGAGTTAAGACAGACAGGGAGAGTTAAGACAGACAGGGAGAGTTAAGACAGACAGAGAGAGTTAAGACAGACAGGGAGAGTTAAGACAGACAGGGAGAGTTAGGACAGACAGAGAGAGTTAAGACAGACAGGGAGAGTTAAGACAGACAGGGAGAGTTAAGACAGACAGGGAGAGTTAAGACAGACAGAGAGAGTTAAGACAGACAGGGAGAGTTAAGACAGACAGGGAGAGTTAAGACAGACAGAGAGAGTTAAGACAGACAGGGAGAGTTAAGACAGACAGAGAGAGTTAAGACAGACAGGGAGAGTTAAGACAGACAGGGAGAGTTTATACAGACAGAGAGAGTTAAGACAGACAGGGAGTTAAGACAGACAGAGAGAGTTAAGACAGACAGGGAGAGTTAAGACAGACAGAGAGAGTTAAGACAGACAGGGAGAGTTAAGACAGACAGAGACAGGGAGAGTTAAGACACACAGAGACAGGGAGAGTTAAGACACACAGAGAGAGTTAAGACAGACAGAGAGAGTTAAGACAGACAGAGAGAGTTAAGACAGACAGGGAGAGTTAAGACAGACAGAGAGAGTTAAGACAGACAGAGAGAGTTAAGACAGACAGAGAGAGTTAAGACAGACAGGGAGAGTTAAGACAGACAGAGAGAGTTAAGACAGACCGAGAGAGTTAAGACAGACAGAGAGAGTTAAGACAGACAGGGAGAGTTAAGACAGACAGAGAGAGTTAAGACAGACAGGGAGAGTTAAGACAGACAGAGAGAGTTAAGACAGACAGAGAGAGTTAAGACAGACAGGAAGAGTTAAGACAAACAGAGAGAGTTAAGACAGACAGAGAGAGTTAAGACAGACAGAGAGAGTTAAGACAAACAGGGATAACTAAGAAACACAAAGAGAGCTAAGAATAATAAAACATTTGAAAGACAAGGAGGGGTAAGAGAGAGAGAGAGAGAATGGTAAGAGAGAGAGAGAGAGAGAATGGTAAGAGAGGCAGAGAGGGTTTGAATAACGGGTTAGGAAAGATAAACACCTTGATCTTTAACCATGAGTCAACCTCTTTGGTGGCCATAGACGGAACAAGGCGAGGCACTTAAGGGGACAGTGGCTGTTTGTTTGGTCTATTAATTCATTTATTCATAATTTTTTTTAGTTTCCTCCCTAGACCTCCATCAAGCTTAGAAAAACACCCCCTAGACTCCCCTTCAAGAAAGATTTGTACATTTTTCGGTAGAACAATGTCCCGGCCAAAGGCCGATTCCTCCTAAAATTACAGGCTCGTTATCGCTCGCCAGGAAAATAATGACACCTAAATGGCACGAAGGGTCCTAATATTGACAAAGAAATGGGGTGAAAGGTCATAAAATCCCCAAACTAATGGAAGCAACGTCTTAAAATCTCAAAACTAGTGGGGCTAAACATTATGGACTATAGGATGGCAGTCTCTTAGTTACGGTAAATTTAATGAGTTAGTTTATAATAAGTGTTAGTACGGTACCGGGTACTCCAGTGTCTTCAATTATATATGTTTTGCAGAAAGTTAGTGGCGAAATGTGCAAATTGTTCAAATCAGTGTTCATTTGAATATGTATTACAACTGGTTAAATATTAATTATATGTGTGGTATTGTAACTATCCTCTATCTCAAGATTCATTGATTATGTCATAAATATTCTCCACAGGGAGTCCCCATGACAAATACTGTATATTTCCATAGCACTTAGTTCTATATGTCAAATATCTTCCTTACACAACTTTATTCCTTTTCTTTCCAACTCTCTTCCCAATGAATCACAATGTGGTAATCCATCTTCTCCTCCCAAGTACCGTAACTATAGTCTATTCGCTGTAAGTAGGCGAAAAATCATGAATACTAACTTGTGTAGCTAAAAAAATACTTGAGTGATCGAGCTAGTATTTCTACCATTTGGGAAGAGCCAGTCAAGGAATAGATGTGGACATTTACAGCCAATATGATCTAGCCCTTTTTGAGTTACAGTGGATAGAGGTAATGATTTCTCGCCTACTTACAGCGAATAGACTATAGGCATTATGTTTGTCATTTCCAATAACACCACACACCTCACTTTTGAATATGTCTATCAATAACACGCACAATAGGCTATCCCCACGTCCAGATCACTATATTACCTTACCCTTACCCCCTCTCCTCCATGTCAACTTTTGTCTATGCTATGTTAACACTGTCAGTCTGTCACTTTCAGTCATTTCTGCTTGAGGATTAACAACTTGAGGATTATGGCACGTTTTAACAGATTATTCTGGCAATAATTAGACGAATTTGTTCAACCTCGGAAGGATCTGTGGAAGTTAGGCATCATTGAGTTGGCATTGACCCCTTTAATTCCTAAGCATCCTTCCTAAGCTCCATAAAATTGTCCAATGATAGCCAGAATAATGTGAAATATGCGTCCTGGAGCACTGAAAGGGTTACTAACTATATAGAGTCTCCACTATGCCATGGCATGGTCAATATGGGAGCCCACCTCGCTTATTTTATCTTTTTCGCCCTCTCTTTTTGGCTTGTATCCATTCGGCCCCATTCAGCCTACTGTTTTATGACGTTTACCCCCATCCAGGTGTCAATATTTTCCTGGCGAGCGATAGAGAGCATGTATATATATTTTTGTTTTGTTTTGACAGCAAGCTAAATTTGTAAATGTTTCGAAAAATTTCTCCGGCGAAGCCCCCATACAATGCTGGCTCGCTGTCGCTCGCCAGGAAGAAATCGACACCTGGATGGGGGCAAACGTCTTAAAACAGTTGGCCGAATGGGGCCGAATGGATACAAGCCAGGGAAAGAGAGAAAAGGAGACAAATGGAACACAATCAGGGGACCCCCCTTAATACGACTGACTGTTGATCGGAGGGTCTGAAGTTCGATCCCACCCCGTCCCACTGGTAGACGTCAAGAGTTCGGACGCTCAGGTCTACTGATTCGTGGCAAATGTCTAGTAAGGTCCCTGTAACAACATGGAACACACCCTAACCCTGTCAATCAAGGGAGTGTGTGGCGTTATAAGCTTCATCATCACCCTAACTATATAATCCATGGGTGATCATTTCGGATCTCCCCTGTATCGTTCCATTAACCCATTCTGTACCGGTGAAATATATATAATTGTATTCTGGCAACTATCAGACTATTTTATTCTGCTTAGAAAGGACATATATAAATGAAAGGCTACAGTCTATCTCAATTAATTATTTTAGCTTCCATAATTTTTTCCTAAGCTTCATAAAATTGTCTAAATGTAGGCGAAATCCAATAAAGAAAGACGTCGTCGGTACAGAAGGGGTTAATTCCGCGATTTCAACATATTTCACCTAGTTAGTTGGGCGACTATGAGACGTTTAGTCTCATACAGGTGTACTCCTTTGATTTCTTCTGGACGAGCAATAGCGAGCCTGCGATTTTAAAGAAATCAGCCTTCGGCCGGGATATTTTGTACCCCCAAATTTACAAAAAAAGTGGTCCTATATACCGGTACTATATTTACAAACTAGTCTAAAAAGTTACCCTCTGTATCTATCTAGCTATCTATTGCTGGACGCCGTGATCCCTGAAGGGGTGGCCACAAACTAATCGCCCCCATGCACCTCTGTCCCCAGCCAGTTGACACTCTTCCTTCCATCCAGCACCGCTTTCATGCTTCATCCTTCCACCTCTCTCTTGGTTTACCTCTCCCTCTTTGTCCTTCCACTTTACTCTCGTACACCATTTGAATATTTCTCTCGCTTCCCATACGTTCCACATGGCCGAACCATCCCAAGGTATTCCTTTTCACACTTTCCAGCACATCTACATCAACTCCATTTCGCTCTCGTACTTTCTGTCTATCCCTCCATGTAACTCCGCACACACTTCTCAAGTAACTAATTTCCACCCCTCTCACTCTTGGTGTTAGTCTCTCCAACAACGTCCATGCTTCACTCCCGTACGTCAATGTCGGGATTACCACACTCTATACCGGTACTATATTTACAGAGTGTCTAAAAAGTGACTCTATACACCGGTCATATTCAAACAGTTGAGAGGTTGATTGATAAGTTGTGAACCGTGGATACAAGAAGCTGTGTCTATCCCCGTTAGTATGCACGGTTGAACCCCACTCAACTATGGCCAGGAAGGATGTTATTGTTGCGTGGGCGTTAAAATACCTCCTCATTTCTGAGAGTGGGAGATCATATTCAAGGAAAACCCCTCTCTCCTTCGTGGTCAGGGGGAGGTGGGAGTGAAGAAGAAGAAGAAGAAGAAGAAGAAGAAGAAGAAGAAGAAGAAGAAGAAGAAGAAGAAGACAAACAGAAGTCGAAGAAAACGTGGAGAGATTTAAGAGAAAAACAGAAATTGAAAAGGAGAAAGAGCAGGAAAGGAATAAGAACGAATAGAAAAGGAAAAATAAGATGAACAAATACTTAGGGAGATAGGGGAAAGAATGACTGAAAATATGATTTTTTTTTTTAAATCCGGGAGATTATATTCAAGGAGAACCTCTTCTCTCTCTCTCTCTCTCTCTCTCTCTCTCTCTCTCAGGAAGCGGTGAGAGAGGGTGAGAGGAGAGATGTGAAGAGGAAAAGAGAGAAGACCTGTGATGAAGATAGGAAAGCTGTGAAGAGGAGAGGAGAGAACTGTTATGAAGAGAGGAGAGCTGTGATGAGGAAAAGAGAGGAAAGCTGTGCAGAGGAAAAGAGGAGAGGAGAAGATACCTGTAAAGAGGAAAAGAGAGGAGAGTTGGGAAGAGAAGGGGGGGGGGGAACTGTGAAGAGAAAAAGAGCAAAGAGCTGTGAAGAGCGGAGGAGAGGAGAATATATACAGAGGAAAATTTGGTTTAAAGATGAGAAGAGGGAAAAAAAGGAAAAGTGAAGTATATGAGAAGGGGAATAATACGAAAAAATTGAAAATAATATAGATCGCGAAAAGCAGGAGGAGAAATAAAGAATAAATATATACAGAAATACAGAAAAGAGGATGACGGGATAGACATGCACAGATAAAGCAATAAATGAATGGGGTACAAGAAGAGCCCGAGCAAAGATTGATGAATGAAGATCATTATAAATAGGAGAGAAAGTTGATCTAGTTGAGGTGAAGCTAAACATAAGGGAAGAAAACAGAAAAACATGTAAATTAGATATATAAATGTACTAATCAGAGGAATGGAAAAAAGAGGGGGGAAGTGAAGATAGCAGACATTATGACTGGAGAACTTATGATCATGAGAGAGAGAGAGGGGGGGGGGGGCGAGAGAGAGAAAAAAAAAGAGGCAGAAGAGAGTGGAGGAAGAGGAAGGAGAGAATATAAAAAAGTAGAGAGAGAATAGCATAGGATAGAGAGAAGAGAGTAGAAAATACAATACAAACGTAAGAGAAGGGAGATATAAGGGGAGGCAAAAGAGATGTGTAGAGACAAGAGTAGAACAGAGAGTTAAAGAAAGAAGAATACAGTATGAGAAGAGAAGGCAAAAGAGAGTAGAGAAAAGAGAAGAACACAGTAGAGAAAAGAGAAGAACACAGTAGAGAAGAGAGAAGAACAGAATGGAGAAGAGAGTAGAAGAGAAGGCAGAAAAGAGAAGAACACAGTAGAGAAGAGAGAAGAACAGAATAGAGAAGAGAGTAGAAGAGAAGGCAGAAGAGAGAAGAATACAGTAGAGAAGAGAGAAGAGTAGAAGAGAAGGTACAAGAGAGAAGAGAGTAGAGAAGAGAGAGAAGATAGTAAATAAGAGAGTATAGAAGAGAGAATACGAGAGCAGATAATAGAAGGCAGTAGAGAAGGTAACGGGACGCCGGATACGTTAATGATCCTCTTGCCAGTTTCCTGTGCATCCCAACTCTCTCTCTCTCTCTCTCTCTCTCTCTCTCTCTCTCTCTCTCTCTCAATGGTTTGAGACATGGCAGGTGCCACTAAATTTGGAAATGTGCAAGGTGATGCATATCGGCCAAGCAAACCCCAAGTCAGGCTACTCGCTACTTAGAAAGACTCTGGAAGTACAAAGGAGTACAAAGGAAATCAAGCAACAACAGATCTAGTGACCCTTCTAGGTTGCTTGTCCTCCAAAACACTGAGGATCAAGTGTCCAAACAGTGGTTTAGAGTGGGTAAGGGAACATTGAAAGGGAATTACTGCCCTGGAATTAATGTCCGTGGCAGGATTAGGAAGTTAGTAGGGAACAGATGGGTTAGTAACTGAGGGGGGGATAAAATAAAGTTATTCATTTACAAACGCAGTCAGTCGCGGGTTTGATGCGAGATATTTGTCTAGGCGGAGTTTAAATGAATCAACGGTGATGCAGTCTATAACGTTTCGGGGAAGCCCATTCCACAAGTTGACAACTCGATTGAAGAAGAAATTCTTAGATTATTGTTATTATTGTTAGATTATTATCGATATTGTTACTCCCAGATCGGTTTCTCTGTTTACATTCTTAAGCTGAGTGCCATTCATCGAATAGTTTGCTTTCTCATTTAGGTATCCGATATGTAGTACTTTACATTTATCCGCATTGAAACTCATTTGCCAAATTTGGGCCCAATGTGACAATTTATCTAGATTGTGTTGCATATCGTCAACTTGTTCTTTTGAGAGTACGCTATTTGCAATTTTTGTATCGTCAGCAAATTTTGAGATTGTACAGGTGAGACCCTCATCTATGTCGTTGATGTAAATTAGAAAGAGAATTGGTCCTAGTACCGATCCCTGGGGTACCCCGCTACTTACATTGGTCCATTTTGATGCCTTACCGTTTATGACTACTCTTTGCTTTCTGTCGCTGAGCCAATTTTCTATCCATTTCAACACACCGTCTTGTATTCCATGCGCTTTTAGTTTTAGCAGTAAACGTTTGTGGGGAACTTTGTCAAAGGCCTTTTGAAAATCAAGGTATATAATATCTACAGCTTTACTCTCATCGTAGAGGTTGAGGATATCGTGGAAGAAGTCTAAGAGGTTTGTTAAACAGGAACGTTTTTTACGAAAGCCGTGTTGAGTATCTTTAAGTATGTTATTTTCCTCTAAGTGATTTACGAGTCTGTCTCGTATGACCGTTTCTAGCATTTTACATACAACTGAGGTTAAGCTAATTGGACGATAGTTACTGGATAGGGATTTGCTGCCTTTTTTTATATCGGTGTTACGTTGGCTAGCTTCCACTGATCGGGCATAGTTCCAGACTGCAAGGATTTATTGAATAGTAATGTCAGTGGTTTAGAGAGCTCATCCTTAGCTTCCTTTAGAACTCTAGGCGAGATTGTATCAGGTCCAGGCGTTTTATTTACCTTGAGTTTATCTAAACAATTCAATACTTCTCTCTCTGTAACGGTGATATTGCTTAGAACATCTGAATTATCAATCTGAATCGGCGATGGTGTAGGGATATCACTGAGGTCTTCTGTTGTAAAAACTGATGCAAAGAAGGTATTGAGGGCATTACTCATTTGTTCTTCGTCTTTGGTGTATTCTCCATTTTCATCGACTAACGGTCCAACAGTTGAAGTAACTACGGTACTTTTTTCTTTCTGATATAACTATAGAATTCTTTCGGGTTTGTTTTACTTTGATTCGCAATATGTAACTCTAAGGTCTTTTTACTTTGCTTAATTAACTTTTTGGCTTTGCGTCGTAGCTCTACAAATTTCAGCCGTTCTTCGTCATTTTGTGAGGATTTTAATCTATCATTAGCAAATTTTTTAGCAAGCAGGCAGTTTGAAATATCTTTATTCCACCATTTGGGCTTATTATTATGGCCTGGACGCCGAGTTTTCGATGGTATGCAGTCTTGCACTGCTTTTAGGTAAGTGGCTTCGAATAACTTCCAAGATGTATTTATGTCGTTATTGTGAATTAAAAAGCTCCAGTCAGTTTCTTTAAACATAGCTCTAAGTTTATGGAAGTTTGCTTTCTTGAAATTAGGGACTTTTTCGATGCTACTATTTGGTTCGTTACTAGTAAACTTTAAAGTGAAAGTTATCGTACGATGGTCGCTGTTACTGAATTCATCACCAACATTCAAATTCTCTATTAATTCTTCTTTTGTTGCAAGTACAATGTCAAGAACGTTATTACCACGGGTCGGCGTTCCAACAAATTGATAAAGCGAACTCTCTTGCAAGTTCGTATACAAGTCATGTCCGGAGTGTGAAGTAAGAGTATCGCCCCACTTGGTCACAGGTAAATTAAAGTCACCAAAAATTACGGTATCTTGTGAGTTACTTACATCTGCAATTTGTTCGTAAATTTCTCGGTCAGTTTGCACTGATTGAGCTGGAGGTCTATATATTAATGCAAGTATTATTTTTGTACCTTTATTATTCTTTATTAGCACAAAAGATGCGTCGACGTTCACAATTTGAGGTTTTGACAAGAGTGTAGGGTTAAGACTTTCTTTGATATAAAGTAAAACGCCACCTCCATTTCGATTTATTCGGCTTTTCTCAAACATTACATAACCGGGAAGTGAATACTCTGCTAAAAAGTCTCTATCTTCTGTATTGAGCCAAGATTCTGTTATGCCAATCACATCATAATTTTCTGTAAACACTAGCTCCTCTAAATCTGAAAATTTATTGCGTATGCTACGAGCGTTTGCATAGAAAACCTTTAAATTTGTTATTTTAGAACTCACGGAACGCTCTTTAATAATATTTTTGGTTCTTGTCGGATCTACATTTATGTTCATGGCTGTCCTCGGTCCTCGCTGTCTTCGGTCCTTATCGCTGGTGGTCCTCGGTTGCCTCTGTTTTTTTCTTGGCGTTGGATGATTTATGTCACTGCTGCTTCTTCTCGGATGGCGTTTTTTGATCCATGGCTGCGGACTGCTTCGTGTAGGAGACGACCCATGCGTGCTGAACCCACAGGGTTTAGATGAGTGCCATCCTTGCGGAACAGAGTAGGCTGGTTGTAGAAGTTGTCCCAGAGGTTGATGAATTCAACTTCTTCCCTCAGACACAAATGTTTTAGTCGGCTATTTGTGCTGAAAGCCTTGTCGTAGAATTTGTCAGGTGCGTCGATCTTGGGGAGAATGCCTGATGATATTCCTTGACTTGTTTTTGTAGTGCTGGATCATCTTGCGATATTTCTCCATCAACTCTTCGGATCTGGTGCGCATGACGTCATTTGAACCAGCATGGATGACAAAAAGGGTATTTTCATTTGCATCCTTTGTGGTATCTTCGAAGGCTTCCACAATGTCGTCCAGTCCAGCTCCTGGGATGCAAAATCTTTTTCGTTGATTTGGGACTCTGTCGCAGAACTCTTCGACCTGTCCTCGTAGGATGGAATCCCCAACGAGCCTGGTCTCTTCTGGTTCGTCTTCCATCTCTACGAATATCTCAAATCTGTTGGACATTGTGACTGGTAGATGAGACCTTTTCTGCGTTGGCCGTGCACCGTTCCTCACTGGTGTAAATCCGGAAACCTGTGGTGGCGGGACTCTACGTACAGGTCGGGGAGAGGAGTGGTTAGAACGGGGGCGAGGGGTTGGTACTGTTCGTGCTAGCAGACTTCTTGCACGAGGAGTGGGGGAGAGACTAAGGTGAACAGGGCGGCTGTCCTGGTTTGATGTCGGCTCAGGTTCATCAGAAGCATCTGCTGCAGTGTCTACTGCAGGTGATGGATTGTTGGCAGATGACGTTGGGGCGGTGGTGGATGCTGGAGTTGAAACAATTTGAGTGACTGACATGGAAAAGTATTTGGGTGTTCTGATTAGCAGTGACCTAAATTTTTCGAAGCAGTGCAGTGAAGTAGAGAAGAAAACTAAGAAAATATTGAGCTATATTAATTAAGAGGCATTTTAAGTATAGAAATAAGGAGATCGTCCTCACTCTCTACAACACTAATAAGGCCTCTCCTGAAATATGCTGTTCATTCCTGGTCTCCAGCACTCAGGAAAGATATAAAGTGACTGTAAAAAGTACAAGCTAGGGATTCAAAGCTTATTCCATCGATTAAAAGACTGAGCTATGAAGACCGGTTGAGAGTTCTTGATCTCTTTCAGTTGGAAACACAGACTACGAGGTACCGGTAACCTCATTGAAGTTTTAAAACATTTAATAGGTTTGACAATGTGGATTATAGCAAAATGTTTGGTCTCCTTATGAATGCAACACGCAACCATGGCTGGAAAATATAATTTAAAAAGTTCAACACTAGTATTTGTGGAAACTAATTTACATATAAGATCTATCTGTTCTACCTGAAACAAACTTCCCTCAAAAGTAGTAAATAGTTCTTTAATAGTAGTGCAGTTCAAGAAGATAATAGATAGTATATTGCACAATCTGCAATGAGTGTAGTGCGCTACACAATCTCCCTCTTTCTACTTCGAGAATCTCCCTGGAATGGATTGCAAGGGCTTTTGAGATACTAACTATTACTTGTAACTCCTTTTAACACTCACTCTCATTCACTCACTCTCTCTCTCTCTCTCATGTCAGTTATGTAATCAAGTGACCTAGTATCTGGGCCTATTGTGTGCCTTTGTAATATTTGATTGGGTGCATAATAGACTTCAACCCCTTCTGTAGGCTACCGGTGATGTATAATAGTATCATTATACCTATATTTAGAGGGTTTTGTTCGGTTGAGGAATGATCTATGGTACCGTACTAAAAAGAGTTAAGTGAGATAGTTCGACGCCTGTTAATTGCTGGAGGCCCTTTTGAAATTGAATAGAATCGTCTAATAAGAACATAAGAACATAAGAAAATGGGAGTCTGCAGAAAGCCGATTGGCCTAAGCAAGGCAGATCCCTGTCCCACACAACCCCAGTTCAATTACAAAGCCCAATTATAGGCTCAACACTCTAATACCCTGAGGATCATCTTACCAAAACGGTTAGAGATTAACGCAGGATTATGGGGGTATGCAGAGTGCTGATTGGCCCAACCCGGCTGATCCCCCTTCACACCCAACCCTTCTCGTCCATATGCTTATCCAATTTTATCTTAAAGCTCCCTACCGTTTTAGACCCCACTATAGCACTTGGTAGTCCATTCCACCCATCTACAACTCTGTTACCAAACCAATATTTGCCTATATCTTTTCTGAAACGAAATTTATCTAATTTGAAACCATTGGTACGAGTTCTTTCGCTATCACTGAGCTTTAGTACATTTGTCATGTCCCCTTTGTTAATCCCACTAACCCACTTGAACACCTCTATCATATCCCCTCTAACTCTGCATCTCTCTAACGAATGTAAACCTAATTTCTTCAACCTTTCTTCATACGAAAGATTTCTAATATTATGGATCATTTTGTCATTCTACGCTGTACTCTCTCCAATGAATCTATGTCCATTCTGTAATAAGGACACCAAAATTGGACAGCATAATCCATATGGGGTCTCACTAATGACAAGATAACATCAGCAGTTCTGTTACTCACACTCCTAGAGATGAACCCGAGAATCCTGTTTGCCTTATTACGAACGCTTATACACTGTTTTCTAGGCTTCAAATCATTGCTAACAAACACACCTAGATCTTTCTCACAGTCTGAATTTTCTAATTCTAAATTAGCTAGTTTATATTTAACATTTGTATGCATCTTCCCTATCTTTAATACCTTGCATTTGTCAATGTTAAACTTCATCTGCCAATTTACTGACCATTTATGTAAGGTATCTAGATCCCTTTGGAGGCACTGTATATCGCTATCTGAATCAATTGATCTCCCCATTTTAGTATCGTCTGCGAATTTACTTATCCTACTAGTTATACCTAAATCTAGGTCATTTATGTATATAAGAAACAACAGGGGACCTAATACCGATCCCTGGGGGACACCACTTTTGACTGCTCCCCACTCTGACTTGGTACCATTTATGCTGACTCTCTGTTTCCTACCAATTAGCCATGACCTAATCCATCCCAACAACGATCCTCCTATTCCATGTGCCTCAACCTTTCTCATCAATCTCTCATGAGGGACTCTGTCGAAAGCTTTACTGAAATCTAAATAAATAATATCATATGACTTGTCACTATCTACTGCTTCATATACCTCTGAGAAAAAGCTAAGCAAATTAGTAAGGCAAGAACGTCCCTGAGTGAATCCATGCTGAGAAGAATTTATTAAGTTAAATTTGTCTAAGTGGCTTCTAATTTCCCTAGCAATAATAGACTCTAGCAACTTTCCTATTATTGATGTGAGACTAATGGGACGGTAATTGGATGCTATCGATTTATCACCTTTTTTGAAGATCGGAACTACATTTGCAAGCTTCCAAGCTTCTGGAACTAAACCTGTTTCTAAAGACTTGTTAAATAAAAATGCTAATGGGCTACTTAACTCATCTCTGCATTCTTTTAATACTCTAGCATATACCTCGTCAGGACCAGGCGATTTTTGAGGTTTCAGTCTGTCAATTTCCTTAAGCACATCATTTCTACTTATACTAACTGTACTTAACATTTTCTATACTATCACTATATACCATATTGACTTCTGGAATCTGTGCCAAATTTTCATTAGTGAAAACGGAAAGAAACTGACTATTTAATGTACTGCACATTTCTAAATCATTTTCTGTTATTTCTCCTATTGAAGTTTTTAGGGGGCCTATTACATCTCTAACTTTAGATTTATATAGTTGGTAAAAAGCTTTAGGGTTATTTTTTGAGTCACTGGCTATCCTTATTTCATAATTTCTTTTTGCTTTCCTGATTTCCTTTTTGACCTGTCTTGATAGAGTCTGATAGTATATATGTAGATGATTTTCGCCTTTCTTTATTTTTCTATATATTCCTTTCTTTTTTCCTATAAGATCTATTAGCTTATTAGTCATCCATTTTGGTTGGTTCTGCGGCGATCTAAATTTTCTTTTAGGGATATATTTATTTTGAGCATTGTGGAGTGAAGCAATAAACTGGTTATATGTAGGTGGCAAGTTTAACTCTGGCATATCCTGACTTAATTGCTTAACAATAGGGTCCACCCTTAAGTCTCTTCTTAGCCCACCATAATCGGCTTTTCTGAAATCTGGGATAAGTGTCGTATTCTCTTTAGCATTCCCTGTCCATTGTATATTAAAATAAATAGATTTATGATCGCTATTTCCTAGGTGGTCACCAATCTCTACATCATTTATCATATGTTCATTGTTACTGAAAACTAAATCAAGAATATTAATACCTCTAGTCGGCGTATCTATGAATTGAAATAAAAAACTATCTTGTACAACCTCAATAAACTCTACTGAATCGGAGTCGCCTATTTGGTGCTGCCAATCAATGTTCGGAAAATTAAAATCCCCCATAATGCATACATTGCTAAACTTTGATGCTATTTTAATTTCCTCCCATAACGATGTTCCGCCATTTCTACTCATATTAGGCGGTCTATATATAACTCCAATAACTATGGTCTCACTACCTTCGTTAACCTCTACCCAAACACTTTCATTATCATTATTTAGTCTAATACCTGATTTAATACAGCTTTTTAATGTACTCCTGACAAACACTGCTATACCCCCGCCCCTCCTACTTGTTCGGTCATATTTAAACAAACTATATCCTGGAATATCAAATTCTGCTAAAAAATACCTAGATTCTGTATTAATCCACGTTTCAGTTAGCGCTATTATGTCTATATTTTCTGTGCTAACGAGTGCTCTAAGTTCGTTCATTTTGTTACATAAACTCCTACAATTTGTATAATATACCCTCAACCTATTACTTTTATTTGCAACTAATTTTCTGTTGTTTTTAGCTAACTTATTATTTCCTGTTGAACTACTAGCTCTAGACGGAAATTCTACTCTATCAGTAATCTCATCTTTACTATCAGTTACATGTGTAGTGTTATCGATACTACTATTACACATCACTATATTCGCACTATCTTGACTGATTATTTCTATTTTACTCACTGGTTTGTCACATGAAGTACCTGCTCCATATGGAGACAGTATTTTACTTACACACCCAGTTTTTTTTAACATATAGTAATAGTAGCCAGAATATAGTTAAAGGAACGACACCGGTACTGAAAGGCATAACTAAATTCGAATCAAATCAATCTCTCTCTTGCGTTCACACACATAATATTATACTGTAATATAGACACTTATTCCCATGTTCGCAAGTGTTTGTATCCAATATTCAGTGGTTTTGTTGAACAAGTCAATTGATAAAGTATTTTTCCCCCATTTGTCCCCTAACTTCTACAAGTAAATTAGGCCACAAGCCAATTCACCTACAACGTACTGTACATGTAAAGATTTTGAGGCTAATTTTTCCAAGAATATAGGGTACCAGTACATGTTCGTGTTATGCACTTTAACAAATATATATGTCTTTTAAATTAGCCGTAGAGGGCCGTAATTTACCATTATTGAAAACCTTATTCAATATTACGGTGTCTTAACAATATTTTACCTTTAAATTACGGTACTTAGACCGTATATATGTGGTGAAATTTACGGTACTAATGTTTTTGACCGTTGAAATAACCACAATGAAATAAAATAACACGTCGTGGTATACAGTACTGAAACGGTTTATCCGCTATATTGCTATATCACGTTATCACTTGGTACTGTTACGTTTAGAATTCATAGGTGTTTGTAATACGCTTATATATTTCACACAATGTTTAGACCAACAATTCTAAAGATAACCCAAACCCAAAATATATGATTGTCTAGGAGTAACAAAATATGTATGGTTATGTGTACGTTTTCATTCCACTATTGGCGAACACACTGTCGAGTATGTAATCGCATGATCTATCTTCAAATATAGCCTACTGTATTTATATATATATTGTGTGTGTGTTTGTGTGATGTGATAGTGAGTGCGCGCGTGAATAATTTAATCGAATAAGATAATGTTATAACAAAAATACCGTTTTCTCCATATATATATACCGTACAGTATATATGCCTCGAAGCAAGGAAGGGGAGAGAGGAAGTAGTAGGGGTGAGGAAGGGAGCTGGAGTAGTTTAGTGTGTCTAGGTATACAGTCTGGTAGAGTATATAATATTAGTGGGAAGGTGGCGGCCATGTTGTTGTATGTAGTGAGAGTATGGCAGGTGAAGGCCAGAGGGGCGTCTCCTTCTACAGTATATTAGGACACCGGCTTGTAACGGACACCAGGCGGGTTCACCAGGTCTTACTTTCACACCTTTGTTTACACTGGAATGGGTACATTTGTAATTACTAAGCATACTAATTTTAATGATTGGTACCGGTACCTTTAGGACAGGTTATTTTTCTACTTACCAGTGTGAAGTATTCAAATCTTGTCTTTGTGTGCTATTTCTCTGTTAGCATAATTTGTGAAGATATTATGTAAGTGAGATTGTAGCTATGGTGGTAGAGACCTAATGATGAATGATATTTGCCGCACAATCGGAGAATACACAAGAGAACCCCGGGAAACCCTCTGGCTCAAGTACAGACTAGGGATGCCCAACCTCCATAGCAATGCTACCAGCGTTATGCGTTCATTACAACTGGGCCATGCCACTGTGGGGGGCACCTGCCTCTCAACACACTCCCTCCCATATTCATATCCAACTCTCGAACCCAAGAGTGAATCGATTATCCCCGTCTTTCTTCTACTCGACAAGTCAGCTTTGAAACTCTATATTTGTCTCTTCCTCATCCTATGACTTAAACTGCTTCAAACTCTGTGTGTCTATGCATTTTAACTCAAATATACCTTCAATTTGGTTCCCTGTCACTCTTTCAATTTTAGGGGAGACACTTGTCACAGGCAGCTTTGCCTTTTGTCTCCTTCACTCACATATGAATGCAAAAGGTGCTAATGAATTCAAGGAAACAATCCTAAATGTGAGTGAAAGACTTGTAGGTGAAGGACTGTGAACTCCTTCATCAACACTACTTCTGTAATGTAACTTACTTTTAAAATAAACCAACATTCTCGTACCTAACATAACCTAACATGTGAGCTATATTTATTGCATTAAGTGTAATTAATAGTCGTCGATGTTTGTTGCACTGTTCTGGCTAACACCAGTAGAATATATGATAACTTGATGGAAACCGTGCCGTGAGTATTGACAAGTGAAACACACAAAATTCCTTCCTTGTAACTCAATCCGTTTTGGTTTGTAAAATACTGTTTCTGTATATCATAAATGTTCGTCCAAACTATTGTAACAATATTCACGGCCTCAATTGACCACTTGCGAGTTTCAGGCTATACGGAAGTTGGAGCTGTATACATCTATAGTAAATAGAAATGCAACAATAATTTAGGTTTCTGATGGCTAAAGAGTATGTTGAATTGGGTTGTATGTATTTATAACTGTACTACAACCGTATTTCAGCTGGTAATTCTGGTAAATATCGATGTCTACAGCTCCAACTTCCTTATAGAACGAAACTCGAAGTGGTCAATTATGCATGCTGATTATAGTGATGGAGGTGAATTATCATAAAAAATACCGGTAACCCACATTCTTAGGAACTGAAAAAGGGCCATTTTGTGTTGGGTATTGTGAATAATTCTGTTATTTCATTATGTATTGCATATATGATTGGAAATACGGTACCGCACCTACCCAATGGTGTGAATACGGTACCTCACCTACCCATTGTCAATAGTTAAAGTTACCGACGACTTATTAACTGCCTATACCAATTTTGACATTTGTTTTTGCAATCAAATACTAACGAGAATAATATGCTTGTGAAATTACCCCAAAGTAAATGTGCATTATATTTTGTTGTCCTCAGAGGTGGACCAGACCCCTTTGGAGTTACCATTGGAAGGTGTGCCTGGCGTGGAGGTGGAGGTGGTGATGGATGATGGTGGAGCGGAGTACTTCACCCTTACCGGTACTACCCTGGCCCTCAACAAGCCTCTGGACCTGGACCAAGGCACATCCACTATCAGGTTCCAGGTTAGTCATTACGGGTGCTGGTGGTTGTGTTAAGGGGAGACTGGCCGTTTGTTTGGTCTATTCATTAATTTATTCATATATGTTTTAGTTTCCTCCCTAGACCTCCATCAAGCTTAGAAAAACACACCCTAGACCCCCCTTCAAGATAAATTTGTACATTTTTCGGTAGAAAAATGTCCCGGCCGAAGGCCGATTCCTCTTAAAATTGCAGGCTCGCTTTCGCTCGCCAGAAAAAAAATACAGTATATTAGCGGATAAATTACTATAAAGTGATATGGAAACTCAATAACCAATGTAATCATGTTGAAATAACATCTTCACTATAATAACAAATATGCCTTGTAGATTATAATGTAGCTAAAAGTTGGATCTGATGGTAACGATTTCTACCCTGACACATTGGCTACAATATTGCGAGAGTGGATTTTAAACTACTACTTGGATTCAAAACGATAAACACTCCAATAGCTTCCTCTCTCTCCAACACCCGTTCTTCCCTCTCTACACTCTTCAGAACATAGGAAAGTAGAATGTAGCTACGAGGTGCCGTTTGTAAAGGCTCATCCCTCAATACCTTCACCTGACCTAAACATTATTTAGCTACGAGGTGCCGTTGTAAAGGTTTATCCCTCAATACCTTCACCTGACCTAAACATTATTTCATTTGATTCCCCCAGGCCCTGAAACTCCATATAATCGTTTAATGATAACCAGGATTACAAAAAAAAAAAAAAAAAAAAAATGCCGCCATCGTATTGAAATGGAAACGCCTTTCTTAAGAGGGGGATGGTTCACTTTTTGGGCGATTTTGGCATGTATTCATTATTTTTCTAGTTTCCTCTCGAGACCTCCATCAAATTAAAAAAAAAAAAATACATCCATTAGATCCCCCTTCTAGATTAATTTGTACATTTTTCGGTAGACAAATGTCCCGGCCGAAGGCCGGTTCTTCCAACATTAGAGGCTCACTATCGTTCGCCAGGGAAAAAATCGACACCTAATAGCACGAAAGGTCTAAATATTGACGAAAAAATGGGGCGAAAGGTCTTAAAATCGACAAACTAATAGGGCAAACATCTTAGCATCTGAAAACTAATGGGGCTAAACATGAGGGAGAAAGTGGTCCAGAAAACCGGCCCACTCCCCTTAATCTGCATAATTTTGGAGGCGTTACATAGTGTTGATGTCTTTATCAAATGAGACCTATTTGTGTATACTGTATATGATTGATAAGAAGTTGTAGTAATGTTGCGGGTGTGAAGAACATATTCTGGAGTGGTTTGGGCATGGTGTGTGGGCTAGGGATCCTATTGATGCGACTGTAAAGCCGCTGTCACACGAGCGCTTTTTCCTTTAATTTTCCATGAGCAAGGTTTTTCTCGTATTATTTCGGGACATTTTTGCACTGGTATCTGTAACTAGAATGAAGGTAGATTATGTTAGACGGCTGAATTCTGATAAAGTGAAATTTTTAAAGCTTCAATACCATAATTGCCCGTAAAAATTGCTCGAAAAAGGGCTCGTGTGTCACCAGCTAAATAAAGGATGTGAAGCAATGTGTCTTAGATAAGATAAAACTATATTAACTATTTGATATATTTGTATATTTCAAAGAAAAATACTATATAACAATACATTTACTGAACAATACACATTATCTATTGTTCATGTATTGATATATTTGTATTTCTATTTTATATTGTGAAAAGGTGTCTTCTAGGGTTTGATTAAGAAATAATTGATTAAATCCAAATGGTTGCTTAATAATCATTCTGGTATTAAATATGTCGTTAGTAGAATGTGGCAGAGGCGTACTAGAACACCTCTCCTAACTCTCTCAATATTGTTACTAGACGATTTTATTCAGCTTGCGAAGGGTGTATGGAAGTCAGAGGGTTTGATTGAGACCGCCTTTAGCCTTTTAATTCCCACAGATGTTTCCTAAGCTGTATAAAATTGTCTGATGATAGCCAGAATAAACTGGTCAAACGCGTCATAATCCTCGAGTGGCTAATGGAGAGAGAGAGAGAGAGAGAGAGAGAGAGAGAGAGAGAGAGAGAGAGAGAGAGAGAGAGAGAGAGAGAGAGAGAGAGAGAGAGAGAGAGAGAGAGAGAGAGAGAGAGAGAGAGAGAATATCCGTCTTCACCATACTTGCACCTAACTCTCGTTGCTCAAGCCGCTCCATCATTAAAGCACTTCATGCCAGGTTCCTATGGAGATAACAGAGTGAAGTGTTAGAGCAGCCTTCTTATCATCTCATACAAGCGATGTTTGCGGATATTATGTGATCGTCGCTCTCTGTTTGCTTGTCTGTTTGTTTATATTTCAGCTGGATTTCTCAACAACTAATAATCGGATTTAGATACAGATTCGTCAGTCCATTCATTTGGTACCAGAATAGGAACTATTAACTTTTGGTCAACATCTCATCCCTGTTCGACCGGTCAACCCAGTTCAACCATCTATAATTTGGCCAAATTCAAGCACTTGGTCCAACTTAGCCTCTTCAGTATTTGAGGATGAATGTCTTCTTTTTCTTCTGACTATCAGTAAACAATTCTTTCTAGCTGTGGATTTTTGTTTTAGAACTCAGAGGGTTACTTGAGATACACTCTACCTCTCTGATTGTTAGAGGGCCTTCCGCAGCTGAATTAAATCGTCTAATGATGGCTTGAATAAAGTGGAAAAAGGCATCCTAATACTGAAAGGGTTAACATTTCAGAGCAGTATGGACGATTTTAAATGGCACATACTCTGGTTTGCACGCATGGCAGAGGCATGTGCTTTTCTTGAGCTATGTGATTTTACTGAGCCAATTATAATAGAGTGGACTAAGGAGGTATATTGTGTTGATGTGTTGTGCTGCTAAATTGTATACTGCAGTAATGAATTAATTATATATTGATGTGTAGTGTGATCATGTTCTTGGGAGGTGAATTAGGTTGAAGTTCTGTGATTTATATACTTTTATAATTATGATGTGTCAGTAGTGATATTAAGCAGTTATCTTAATACAGTAATACAGAAGGAAGTACAGGTATCGTTGACAGTAGCTCTCAGACGCACCCCTTGTGACCCCATTCCATCTATTGTTATTGGGGTGGGATCACTGACGGAAGAGCCGATGAAACAACAAAAGCGAGGGTTGCGCAAGGCCCCTTTTCAAGTCGCGCTAAGAATCCCAATCACGCAAGTGGTTTCCCGCGCCAGTCGTAATAGCATAACAGACGAACCTATTATTGTGCCGCCACTTGTGCAATTTGTGGCATCTGAAGAGGCGGGAAGGGTAGCGGGCCAAGGTTTGATATGCGCTGAGAGGTGATTGGGAGAGGAATGCAAGGTTGGATTATCTGTAATTTTGGTGGGAATTGGGTTACTAAGTATTGAGGGTGTTGAAAACGTGGTGTTTTATATCCTTTAGAAATTATTTATTACAGATGAAATACATAATAGGACAAAAAACATTGCATATCAGTTTGATTGGAGAGGAATGCAAGGGTAGATTATCTGTAATTTTAGTGAGAATTGGGGTTCCTAAATAGTGAGGGTGTTGAGATTTGTTTTAAATAGTATTTAATGAGGTTGTGTGTCTTTGTGTGTGTGTGTATTTTTCATAGAATGTTTATCGCGAATTAAATATATGTAATGTGAGAGGACGGAAAGCTTTTTATATCAGTGTATTATAATAAATTTATCTAAAATGTGGGAACGCTATGATAAAGAAGGTCGGCCACCAATACATGTACGGATTTACATAAAGAGCAAAGCTCGCCTTATCAAATATCCACAGAATCATCATTGCCAATGTACACTCGACCAAAAAACAATCTTTACACTAACGCTCTAAACATTCTGGAAGTGGGTCGAAATCTTATGATAATACCTCACAGACGTATGTTTCACCCGATTCATTCCGTTCACACTAGATTATTTACAGCTCACCGGTGTAAAGATTGTTTTTTGGTCGAGTGTACAACATACCCCTATGTCCAATACTAAAGGACGCAGAGGTTGCCAGATTACCAATAAGAAAAAGATTACTCTCACTGTTATAATTACCTCTCCAAAATTAGTTTCCTGCCCACAGCTAACTCAAAGACAACTGCAGAGGTTGAAGTAAACAAACTAAAGGTTTATAGGTACCCCTGACGGTAACAAAGGATTTAAAGTATCCCTAATAGGCTCAACAATCGCGTCCGGATGTGAGAGGGTTCTAAGAGGCTTGGTTAGAGAGGAAACCAGAGCTTGTGTATCATTATTCTATAAATATCTTTTAGCGATTATAAGGTGACAATGAATTTCATTGTCTGTTACTCCTGTAGAAGGATGTAAATATACAACAAGTATTTATTGTTGTATATTTTTATTTTGATATTGACAGATAACTTGTATTTAAAGGCGATAGTAGGGTTGGGTGGTGGCTGATTACTACCGTGTTTGATGGAGAAGCAATACTAGTTTGGTGGTTCTCACAGGTAAGCCACGGTAGCCTTGTCCGTTTCTTAGTCATTAATGTGCGACTTTAACCTCATGACACAGGGACAAGTGGCTTAATTCTACACTTTTGGTAATTCACTATATTGACAAAAATTAGGGGACAGTGTGAAAAATGCTGTATCAAAATATACTGATCCAACTGTTTGTTAATAAGTTATTCCCAAAAAACGATGCCACACGGCCTCTGAAACCCATAGTAGGTGTCCATAGTTTCCTGGCGAGCAATAGCGAGCATGAAATATTAGAAGGAAACAACATAAGGCCGGGATATTTTTCTACCAAACAATTTACAAATGTATCTTGAAAGTGGGTCTAGGGGTGATTTTTGAAGCTTGATGGAGGTCTAGCGAGGAACTAAAAATCACTGAATGACTAAATAATTATATAGACCAAAAAAACAGCACTAGCCCCTTAAATAACTGTGGTTGACTAGTTAATGTTTACCGTGTTGTTTGTTATCACTATTATAGGTGTGGAGGTATTACTGTAGGCTACTGGAGGTATTACTGTAGGCTACTGGAGGTATTACTGTAGGCTACTGGAGGTATTACTGTAGGCTACTGGAGGTATTACTGTAGGCTACTGGAGGTATTACTGTAGGCTACTGGAGGTATTACTGTAGGCTACTGGAGGTATTACTGTAGGCTACTGGAGGTATTACTGTAGGCTACTGGAGGTATTACTGTAGGCTACTGGAGGTATTACTGTAGGCTACTGGAGGTATTACTGTAGGCTATTACTGTAGGCTACTGGAGGTATTACTGTAGGCTACTGGAGGTATTACTGTAGGCTACTGGAGGTATTACTGTAGGCTACTGGAGGTATTACTGTAGGCTACTGGAGGTATTACTGTAGGCTACTGGAGGTATTACTGTAGGCTACTGGAGGTATTACTGTAGGCTATTACTGTAGGCTACTGGAGGTATTACTGTAGGCTACTGGAGGTATTACTGTAGGCTACTGGAGGTATTACTGTAGGCTACTGGAGGTATTACTGTAGGCTACTGGAGGTATTACTGTAGGCTACTGGAGGTATTACTGTAGGCTACTGGAGGTATTACTGTAGGCTACTGGAGGTATTTATGGAGGCTACTGGAGGTATTACTGTCCATGTTTATCTCGAGTTGTAAGATAATTGGTAGATACTTCTTAAGGGGTGTCACCGTTTTTGTTCTCATCTTTTTTCTCTTTCCCTGGCTTGTATTCATTCGGCCCCATTCAGCCAACTGTTTTAAGACGTTTATCCCCATCCAGGTGTCAATTTCTTCCTGGCGAACGATAGCGAGCCAGCATTGTATGGAGAAATCCGGCTTCGCCGGAGACATTTTCTATCGAAAAATTTACAAATTTAGCTTACTGTCAAAACAAAAATATAATTATTATACAGGTATATGCTGGCTCGCTACCGCTCGCCAGGAAAATATTGACACCTGGATGGGGGTAAACGTATTAAAACACTAGGCTGAATGGGGCCGAATGGATACAAGCCAAAGAGAGAGGGAGAGAAAGAGAAAACAAAAAGCTAGGTGGGCTCCCTTAAGTAAGTGTGATGGTACACGTTCGGGTAATAATGTGTAGGTTTTTGGTAAGATTACTATAGTCCGTTCATTCTAGGTTGGGCAGAAATCGTAACCCATAGCCTCTCATAACTCAAAAAACACTATAATAATCGAGATAATATTTCTACCAAATAGGGAAGACTTGGCTAGGGAATATGTGTATAAATTGACAGTTCATTTGCTCTAGCCCTTTTTCAGTTACAGAGGTTAGAGGTTAGGATTTCTGCCCAACCTAGAATGAACGGACTATAACGCCACATACTGATACTAAAACACAATTTACTGAAAAAAGTGTGTTCAACACTTTGAAATTAATTTTATTATAAAAACAACTTATATAGCCAGTACTACTGAATAGATTAGTTTGTCTTAAATTATAGACTAACTTTAATTGGTGGATTTTAGGAATTATTTAACGTGATTGATGTGGAAAGGAGACCAATTTAATGATGTTCTCAAATGTTGCCAGAAATGCTATACAGACCAGATAGACATAAGGTGGAGTCCTTGTGTGATACCTTGTGATGTGTTCGCCACTCTTCTAGCGGCACCGAGTCACATCTGCTCTTTCTCTGACAACTTATACAAAGGGAGAAGGGTTTAGTTATCGGAACCTATATTCTGACATTTCTTGGATCGTTCATAAGTTTCTAGAATGTATATTAGATTCGAAGTTGTCAGGCTATAGTTGCCGAAGAACCGATTTGCTGACTACCCTGTAAAGATATGAAATGACAAAAGGTAGGAAAGGCTTCGGGGAGGTAGTCATAAGAGTGACGACAGATTAGAGGAAAATGACTAGGATTTTTGTTTGCGTCTTTCCATGGTCTTTCCACTCCCCCCCCCCCCTCTCTCTCTCTCTCTCTATATATATATATATATATATATATATATATATATATATATATATATATATATATATATATATATATACTGAGAGAGAGAGAGAGAGTGTATGTGTGTGTAAACAAGGAGATAGAGAGTTACAGTTGCATAATTACACAGGTAAGTTATACAGACTGCAAATAGCTTGCGGTCCTCGCTAGGCTGTCTGGTTATACTTCTAAGCAGTTAACAGGTAGTGAGACAAGGATAGCAAAGTGAAGCCTCTCTCCCCACCCACCGTTTCTCTAACAACAAGGCCGACATTGAGTAATAGTGAAAATCTAGAGCCAAACAGATTGCAGAAGTAAGAGAACGAGCTACTTGGAAAGATATCGTAGAGGTTGAAAGAGAAATATGAATAATATAAGTTTTAAATAACCACGTCCTTTATATTATGTATCATAATTATTTTTCATATCTATCTATTGTAATGTGTTAGATTATATATCATATCTCATTCCCATCAAAATATAAAGCTATACATTTATTAAATAAATAATAATCAAACATATCTTATTTCATCATAATTTGCCATTTTGTGCATTATTGTCGTGCCATTGCTTCTTATTGAAGACTCTACCCTCTGAAAAAGCTTTTTTAATAAATCCCGTACTGTACCGTAGGATACACTAATAAAAGTCCCCAGCAGTCCCAAGCAATATGGCAAACATTGCAGGAGAGACCACCTATCCACCTCCAAAGGTGAGGCAACACTGGCTCTTGTCACCCTTCAGTAGGTCTCATATAAGCTGAAAAGTGTTGCCAACACGGGAGCAGTGCTCAAAAGGTGGTGGTAACTGGTACAGGGTTGTATAGGCAGTTACAAGGAAAGTACATTACTGACGGATATATACGTCGCTGGGACTGGTGAGTTACTTATTTACTGACGTACTGTATATATACGGTGCTGGGACTGGTGAGTTGCTTATTTACTGACGTACTGTATATATACGGTGCTGGGACTGGTGAGTTACTTATTTACTGACGTACTGTATAATTATATACGGTGCTGGGACTGGTGAGTTACTTATTTACTGACGTACTGTATATATACGGTGCTGGGACTGGTGAGTTACTTATTTACTGACGTACTGTATATACGGTGCTGGGACTGGTGAGTTACTTATTTACTGACGTACTGTATATATACGGTGCTGGGACTGGTGAGTTACTTATTTACTGACGTACTGTATATATACGGTGCTGGGACTGGTGAGTTACTTATTTACTGACGTACTGTATATATACGGTGCTGGGATTGGAGAGGTTAATAAATAAACAATATTGAATTCCTTCAATATTATGACATGTTGAATAAATTGCCCCGCTTTGTTATTCCTTTCTTAAGTTGAATTAAATTTAACTTTACCGTAGTAGCCGTTCAATTGACCACTTGCCAGTTTCAGGCTATAAGGAAGTTGGAGCCGTAAACATCGATGTTAAACAAATGTAATAATAATGTAAGTTTCTGATGAATAAAAAGTATGTTGAATTTGATGTTATGTGTATATAAGTGTACTACAACCGTATTTAACCTGGTAATTCTGTTAAATAGCGATGTCTACAGCTCCAACTTCCTTATAGCTCGAGAGAGGGAGAGGGAGAAGGGGGATGGAGAGAGAGAGAACGATAGAGACAAAGAGAGAGAGATAGAGTCAAAGAGAGAGAGAAGGGGTGGGGGGCGTGGAGAGAGAGATATAGAGGGTGGGCGGTAGATAATAATGTTAAGTGTACTCTTGAGACTGAGTGAGGTAGCAGTAGAGGGAGATAACAGCAGGGCGGGGGAGTAGGCCTCCGTGTTTGGAATGGATTTTTTTTTTTTTTTTTTCCATTTATCTATTTAGGCTACTTATCATTATTCTTATTTTATTTTGTTTTATTTTGTTTTCCTATTTTTTCCATAGACCTCCATCAAGCTTAAACAAATACCCCTCGACCCCCCTTCGAGATAGATTTGTGAATTTTTCCGTAGAAGAATATCCTGGCCGAAAGCTTGTTCCTTCTAGGCCTAAATTGCAGGCTTGCTTTCGCTCGCCAGGAAAAAATCGGCTCTTAAATGGTACGCAAGGTCTTAAAATTGCCAAACTAATGGGGCAAATGTTTTATATTCTTAAACGAATATGGCTTAACATGAGAGAGAAGGGGGTCCAGAACACCCCCTCCCTCCCACCCGAACCCCATGTGTACCTAGGACGCTGTTTACCTTATTTTGGCTAACATAAGGCGATTTAGTCACTTTCCGAAGCCCCTCTAGTAATAATAAGGGTAAAGTCTATCTCAATTAACCCTCTGGCTTCTATTTATTTTCCTAAAATGAATACAATTATTGTCCAATGGTAGCCAGAATTAAAGTAAGAAGTAGGTCCCCAAGTACTGAAGTGGTTAACCAAGTGGTGTATTGGGTGTAGGCCTATGACTTGGGTCTAAGGGGAGGTGAGGTGTGTTTTATGTGCTCACTTAATTATTTATTTATTAGTTAATTTAGATTCCTCCTAAGACTTGCAACAATCTTAAAAAATACCCCAAAGACCCCTTTCGAAATAAACTCTAAGTACATTTCTAGGTAGTTACAGGCTTGCTATCGCTCACCTAAAAAAAAAAGTCATCTAAATGGCACAGGTCTTATCTAACCTAACGTAATTTATATTCATGGAAGCTATTCCATATTATATGAATTGATATATATATATATATATTTTTTTTTCAAAAGGAAAATGGTAGCCAAAACAAGGAAGATCCCCATCTTCCTTGGTTTGGCTACCCTTTTCCTTTTGAAAATACGTTATCCTGGAGGACAACTCACTGATATCATCATTAACTAATATATATATATATATATATATATATATATATATATATATATATATATAATATATATATACCGGTATATATATATATATATATATACTGTATATCAGTCAAAATATAGAATATATGTTTGGGACTGTGTTTGTGTGATGTGTTAATGAAGGTCCATATATATTTATAAACCTTGGTGTTAATCTCAGCCATGGTCTCACCCTCGTAGTCTCTCCCCCTCCGGGGAAGTAGGATGTGTAAAATATATTAACGAGCCTAGTTTGTTGTGCAGCAATACATTAATTTGATCAATAAACTGATTCATATGACATTACACTCGTGGATTAGTCATATATAATTTGTCCTTCCATACATTATTATCAGGAGAGGGATGGCACTAATTCGGGCGACTGTACGCACAATCCAAGCTTAAGGGGAAGTAACCCTTTTCGGTATTAGGACGCAAGTTTACGCTATTAGAGAGAGGGGGAGGGAGAGGGAGGAAGGGGGTAAGTGATAGAAAGAGGGAGAGAACAGTTACAGAGAAAGTTATAAGGAAGAGAGAGCTAAGCTTAATAGAGGAACAACGAAAGATGAACAGTCAGAGCATTGAGGCAGAGTGTGTGTGTGTGTGTGTGTGTGTGTGAGTGATTGTGTATGTGTTTGTGTGAGTGTGTGTGTGTGAGTGATTGTGTATGTGTTTGTGTGAGAGAGGGAGAGTGTGTGTGTGTGTGTGATTGTGTGAGAGAGATAGAGAGAGTGTGAGTGTGTGTGTGTGAGTGATTGTGTATGTGTTTGTGTGAGAGAGATACAGAGAGTAATAATAATAATAATAATAATAATAATAATAATAATAATAATAATAAACGGTTTATTAAAGAATGGCAGCCTCATGAGCTGAAAATACAAATTTTACAATTAGTGGATGAACATGAGATGTACAGATATGAAAATGGTAAGCCCAGTTTACAATGGGTGAGTATAATATACTTTACATTAAAACAAGAAATTAATACAATAATTGTGCTAGTGCAAAATACAAATTATCATAAATTAACCATGAGAGTAAGTGATTTACAGTGCATATACAGTACACATTTATTTTACTCATATATATACAGAACATACATATATACACATACGTACACACATACATACGCATATATATACATACATATATAAGAACATAAGAACATGCAGTAAGTGTGCACATGCCCGTATACATAAACGCTCACGTATGCAAACAAACATACATACATACAAAAACTGTTCTGGTAGGGTCAGGTGAGGCTAATAATGGGAGTTAAATCCTTGGGAGAGATTAAATGAGGGAATTGGAAAAGGGTTAATGGGGCAACGGACTGTAGGTCAGGTAAAGCCAATTAGAATGGAATGTCAAACGTTGGAAGAGATCAAATGAGGAGTTTGAAAAGGGTAAAGGCGAAACGGCCTACGGGTGGTCCGTACAGGTAGGGTCAGGTAAAGCCTACTACAATGGGAGGTAATCCTCGGTAGAGAACAAAAGAAGAATATAAAATAAGGAGAGACAGCTGGGGGGAATTATATGGGACATTCTTCAGTGTGTGTGTGTGTGTGTGTGTGTGTTTGTTTGTTTGTTTGTGTGTGTGTGTGTGATAGAATACTCTCAGCCGGGCTCGAGCCTCGAACCACAAACAGTATACACTATAGACACATACATATATAGATAATTAACGCATACATACATACACATATACGCACACATACATACACATATACTGTACATACATAAATGCACATATACATATACACACATATACATAAACAAACTCAAGCAAATACATACATATATTCTAATACACACACACACACACTTATGCATACATTATTAAAGGAGGGCGCGTATATATGGTGTGACAGGCCGTCATTACACATTATTAATAATATTTACAATGGTTGGGATAGGACTATTTTTGTATCTGTCAGTTCTTGCCCTTATTGGTTGGAGTGTGCTGAAGTGACGAGCTGCACGTGTTGGTCTAGGGGCGTCTGGTGGAAGTAAGTTTCTGAGTCGTGGGTGAACAAGTACCGGTAGCTTAGATGCAAACTGCTTGAGTGTGTTGTAGTGGTGGGTTGAAAGTGCAGGTATGCTAAGGGTGGTGAGAGCTTCCTCGTACCCTGGGTATGTGCCACCCAGGATGATCCTGCATGCCCTCTTCTGCACTCTCTCCAATTGACGTTGTGTCAGGGTTAGAGAGGAGGACCAGGCGGGAGAGGCGTAGGTGAGCTTAGGGAGTATGAAGGTGTTATATATACTCTTCAGCTCATTCTCCGGCGCCCCCAGGGATCTCAGCCGCCTTAGCATAAACAACTTGTATGTGGCGGTCCTGACTGTGGTAGACACATGTTTCTTCCAGTTCAGCTTGTTGTCCACAGTGATTCCGAGGAGTTTGGTGGACTCAACAAGCTGAAGGGGATGAGGACCAATTGTGACAGTGGGTGGAGGAAGGTCGGTAATGGAGGTGTTGATGTGCATGACCACTGTCTTGTCATGATCGACAGTAATGCCAACTGTTGAGTCGTCCACGTACTTCCAGTGGAATGGAGTGTCCTTTAGGGCATCATTAATCAAAATGAGGAACAATAGAGGCCCCATCTTTGTGCCCTGTGGGACTCCACATGTGATGTCTAGGAAGGTGGAGATGAAGCCTTGATATCGCACTGCTTGCTGTCTGTCACTAAGGAAGTCGGCCAACCACGCAACCAGGGTAGGATGTAGCCCCAACTTTATGGCCTTGTTGATGATGATGGTGTGGTCAACAAGGTCAAATGCTTTCCTAAAGTCAATAAAGGCAAGAGCGAGGGAAGTCTTTCTCTTCTCAAGATTTGTGTAAATATAATCTAGGAAGCTAATAAGACAGTGAGTGGTGGAGGAGGTTTTTACGTTGCCAAACTGTTGGGGATCTATTAAGTGACGGATTTGTGAGTAAGCCCAGGTGAATACAAAGTCCTCACAGATTAGACTAGGGATGGGCGTTATGGCAACTGGTCTGAGTTCATTGAGAGAATGTGGGGAGGGGGTTTTGGGAATTGGAGTGACGTATGAAGTTTTCCAGTCTGCAGGGCATTTACTTTGCCTTAAGGAGGCATTAATTATCGAGCAAAGGGGGGTGGCAAATTCAACCGAAAATTCTTTGTATATTTTCATGGGTAGGTCTACTGGGGTTGTTGATCTTTTTTATTTGAAACTGGAAAGCTTTTTGGCCACTTCATATTCTTGAACAGTTACTGGGGGGGAAGGGGATGGGAGGAAGGCAGGGAGGTTTGTGCGGTCTAGTTTGGGGAGGGTCTGGCATATGGTAGAGAAGTGATTATTTATCAGTTCAGGTGTATCTTCACGAGGGACATGGGAAACACAGGAGATCGAAGGAGTCCCACTACTTAAGCCACAAAGATTCTTAATTTTAGAGTACCACTGACTGATATTGGTTTGTTTTAAATGATGAATCTTTGTAGGGTAGTAGGACTTCTTCGCCCAACGGATCTCCCTTATCACAATGTTGCGTAGGTCCTTGTAGCGATTGTTGTCCGTGTAGAAGGCCTTATTCCGATTCTGCATCAGTCTCTTGATCCGAGGAGTAATCCATGGGACGTCAGAGGGGTGCATTTTGGTCCTCTTGGTGGGGAAGAAGTGGTGGTAGGCTTGGGTGGTGGTAGATACGAAGTTGTCCCATTTGGCATTGACATCTTCTTCAGTGAGAACCTCCGTCCACGGGTAATGAACCAACCACTGCCCGAACCCCCGCATTGCAGAGTCTGGCGTTGGTCGGTAGGTCCGGATGACGGGGGTCTTTGATGGGAGGTGGTAGGGGCAGGTGACCAGAACACAGAGAGATGAGTACTGCGTCCCACAGGAGGTAAAGGTTCAGGTGGGAGGTACTGCTCATCCATATCCGTCAAGATAAGGTCAAGAGTGTTGTGGTTGTGGGTGGGGAAGTCAACAATTTGTGAAAGATGCAGCTGTTCTTGAATCTCACTGTGTGTGTGTGTGTGATTGTGTATGTGTTTGTGTGAGAGAGAGAGGGAGAGTGTGTGTTTGTGAGTGATGGTGTATGTGTTTGTGTGAGAGAGATAGAGAGAGTGTGTGTGTGTGTGATTGTGTATGTGTTTGTGTGAGAGAGATAGAGAGAGTGTGAGTGTGTGTGTGTGTGAGTGATTGTGTATGTGTTTGTGTGAGAGAGATAGAGAGAGAGTGTGAGTGATTGTGTATGTGTTTGTGTGAGAGAGATAGAGAGAGTGTGAGTGTGTGTGTGTGAGTGATTGTGTATGTGTGTGAGTGATTGTGTATGTGTTTGTGTGAGAGAGAGAGAGAGTGTGAGTGTGTATGTTTGTGTGTAGAGAGATAAAAATGGTACACACATTAATCAAAATCAGTACAATACACTTCTATATTAATGGACAATATTTAAGATATTGTCTAGAGCATTACAGTATTAGGAAAGCTACAGTATACAATCTAGAGTAATCCATACCGTACATTTAATTATTTAGTTTACAGTGGAATGATCCTGGTATAATATTATCCACCTTGTAAACCGGCGGCACCTCCAGAGAAGAGTGAAAATGAAAAAAACATAAAGTCCTGTTCTTATTAAGGGGAGGCAGACCATTTTTCTGGACCCCCTTCTCCCTAATGTTTAGCCCACTATTTTTGAGATTATAACACGTTCGGCCCATTAGTTTGGCGATTTTAACACCTTTCGCTCCATTTCTTTGTCAATATTAGGACCCTTCGTGCCATTTAGATGTCGATTTTTTCCTGGCGAGCAATAAGCGAGCCTGCAAGTATAAGACAAATCGGCCTTCGGCCGGGACATTTTCTACCGAAAAAATGTACAAATTTATCTTGAAGGGGGGTCTAGTGGGTGTTTTTCTAAGCTTGATGGAGGTCTAGGGAGGAAACTAAAAAAAAAATATATGAATAAATGAATCAATAGACCAAACAAACGGTCTTCCTCCCCTTAATAGCCCCAGCAAGACAGGTTTGGCAGGTTGGTGGCGAGGGAGAAAGCGGAGAGGTAGGTTGGGAAGTGTGTGTGTGTGTGTGTGTGTGTGTGTGTGTGTGTGTGTGTGTGTGTGTACTAGCATTGGTGGGTTCATGGATACAACTTTCATGATATTTGTGAGTTTAAGTTATATATTTGATTGAGCCGACAGTTTAAAAGTACAGTGACCGTCCACAATTTAACATTGACCCTTCCATCAATGACGTGCTGCCAATATTCATATATGGCGCCTTGCCGCGCAGGGAAACCCTTTATAGGGATCGTACATTATTTTTGCCACTAAAACAACCAAATATTAACATCATAGGCGGCATGGAGTGGACCTTCAAGCAAACTGATTGCATTGAAATACCACCCACAGGTAGATTTTTGTTTTCTCCATATGTGTAGGAAGGAGACAAAAGGTAGGTTGTCTGTAACGAGAGTCTCCTCAAAGACAAACAAGTAACAGAGCCAAATTCAAGGGTTGGCGTCAAAATGTCTGGACACACAAAGTTTAAAGAAGTTTAACTCCTAGGATGAAGAAAAGATTGATTGAAGGAGAGAATTCCAGAGTTCATTAGTTGAGTAAAAGAACGACTAAAATAAATGGCCAAATCTTGGATTGGAGAGATGGACAGAATAGGAATGGGACTGTGTTGAAAGGCAGGCGCCTCGCACTCGCCTCAAGGGAGGGGGTACCCCATACACTGAGAGAGCTCTGAAGAACACTGATTGTTGTAATAGCGATAGGAGAGTGAAAGAGATGCAACATTGTGGCGTGTAGAAAGAGATTGTAGGGTACTAGTAAGGGTTAAGAGTTGATGAGGCAAAATACTTTAGACTCCACTCTTTCGAGAAGTGCGGTATGGGTGGAACCTCCCCACACATGCGAACAATACTTGATACATGGGCACACTGTGCCCCTAGACAGAGCAAGAAGCTGTGCGGGATGATTGCGACGGGTAGATAGAGGGAGAAATTGGGTTTTGGAGGCATTGAAAGTAACAAGATTTTCTCTGCCCCAATCAGAAATAATTGATAGAAAAGAAGATAGGCGTGCTATGGCCTTGTCAGGCGACCTTTGGAGTGATTGCATGCTTGTTTGTTTTGAAAAAAATAGTTGAATAGTGTAAGATAGAGTTATCAGCATATGAGTGGATGGGACTAGAGGTACAGTTGAGGAGATCATTAATGAATTTTAGAAAGAGAACTGGAGACAGGACAGAACCCTGAGGAACACCGGAGTTGATAGGTTGAGGAAGTGAGCGCGATGGCTGTCCACAACTGCAGCTATGGAAGTTGGAGTTGTCCATGATCATTATTACACTCTACTTTTGTTGATCGTAATCTACGGTTAGGTCAACGAAGTGTTATGCATACCAATACATTTAAATTCGTTGATATATTGTAGGTGAAACAAATATATTTTTTCATTCAGAAATATATATTTCATATTACTTAATAATGTTGCAGTAATCTAGTATTGCCAACTTTTTTTAGCATAGGGATATTTGTATCAATATTCCTTCATTTTAAAGAGGAACTATTCAAATGTCTTCAACAATACTGTTCTTGAATATAGTTATCACAAAATGCTTGACCTGGATATGAAAGAAGGGAAAATAACAAGTGTCTAGCCTTATGCCGGCTGGTCAGTGGCATTGGAATTAACCCAGCCACAAAGTGAGTCTTGTGCTCTTACAATCTAGGAAACCACCAAGGACATGTTGTTTGTCTTTGTATTGCTTTGTATAGACATTGTCAGAGAGTAACCCACCACCAGTTTATTTTATCCAACACAGTTCTACCGTTCGTATTTATGGCAACACCGATATTAGTCAACTTATTGTATGTTTGTTTTCAGCTGGCGGTAAATTGGCCTTTCCCTGTTTTAATTACTCAACTATTACGAAGCTTTTATAGCGAAATATGTTGTTAATTATGAAAAGTTGGCATTAATATGTTTCAGAGACAATTGTTTCTTATTTTTTAGTTAAGTTAAAAAAACCGTTCCTAAGGGATTTAACTTACGGTCAGATAAAATATACCCGACTATAATATAACCTAGCCTAGTCTACTTTACTCCAACCTATTCCAACCCTGTATAAATGTAGCAACCATAACAATACAGAAAACGGAATTTCTGAAAACCTTAGAGTTATTGTATGGATGTATAGTGTCAATCAGACGAGACGCTGTGGTGCCAACTCTTGGAATACCTGTAGTAAGAAACGAGTTGCCTAAACTAATGTGGCAGTGATCCCCGAGTGAGGTGAATCAGGTAGCGAGGACCGTGAAGCCGCGTGTTACAGACAGGTACCTTCAAACCTTCACTATTGTCCGGCCTCTGAGGATGGATGTGGGGGAGGGGGGGGCCGCTGGTGTATGGTATATGGTCGTCATGGTGGCTAATAGTATGGTTGTTGGTAGTATGTGGTTTGAGGGGGTCTGCTCTATTCTGGGATATGGTGTGATGTATTTGCTAAATGGAACATTATCTCACCAACACATTATAGATATATTGAAAATTGTATATACCCCTCAAAGAGAGAGAGAGAGAGATCGGTGGCCGATAACACTAGGGTCCGTAAATGGTGGGGGGCGGGTTTTCTAAGGGCCGCGATGTCTGCAGGGTCCAGGATGTCTATGGGCCGTGATGTTGGGTCCAATATAACAGGGGGGCCAGTTTGACTACCAGACCGAAGATGTAGGGGCCTAATCGCTAGGGGGCCAACATGTCTCGAAACCGCTATTTGGTGGGAGGTCTTCATGGAATCTCTATAGTGTCTCAAAGTGAGACTTGAGGATAATGTACTGCGGGGTGCTGTAGAGCCTGATATGTGGTTTGAGTGGGTCGATCTGCTGTATGGTGGGAGGCGTTATGGTGAGTCCTCTCGGAGGTCCGGGTTGTGGTTTGTGATGTGATGTGCGGTGCTAGTAATGGTATGTGTTGTGGGGTTGTGGGGTTTGTAATATGACGGGGTGGGGATAGGATGTAGATTGTGGTGTCGAGGTGTTTGTACCATGCCAGGGTGGTGATAGGTTGTAGAGTGTGGTGTTGAGGTGTGTGTACTATGCCAGGGTGGTGATAGGTTGTAGTGTTTGTACTATGCCAGGGTGGTGATAGGTTGTAGGTTGTGGTGTTTGTACTATGCCAGGGTGGTGATAGGTTGTAGGTTGTGGTGTTTGTACCATGCCAGGGTGGTGATAGGTTGTAGGTTGTGGTGTTTGTACTATGCCAGGGTGGTGATAGGTTGTAGGTTGTGGTGTTTGTACTATGCCAGGGTGGTGATAAGTTGTAGGTTGTGGTGTATGTACCATGCCAGGGTGGTGATAGGTTGTAGGTTGTGGTGTTTGTACTATGCCAGGGTGGTTATAGGTTGTGGTGTTTGTACCATGCCAGGGTGGTGATAGGTTGTAGGTTGTGGTGTTTGTACTATGCCAGGGTGGTGATAGGTTGTAGGTTGTGGTGTTTGTACTATGCCAGGGTGGTGATAGGTTGTAGGTTGTGGTGTTTGTACCATGCCAGGGTGGTGATAGGTTGTAGATTGTGGTGTTTGTACTATGCCAGGGTGGTGATAGGTTGTAGGTTGTGGTGTTTGTACTTTGCCAGGGTGGTGATAGGTTGTAGATTGTGGTGTTTGTACCATGCCAGGGTGGTGATAGGCTGTAGATTGTGGTGTTTGTACCATGCCAGGGTGGTGATAGGTTGTAGGTTGTGGTGTTTGTACCATGCCAGGGTGGTGATAGGTTGTAGATTGTGGTGTTTGTACTATGCCAGGGTGGTGATAGGTTGTAGGTTGTGGTGTTTGTACTATGCCAGGGTGGTGATAGGTTGTAGGTTGTGGTGTTTGTACTATGCTAGGGTGGTGATAGGTTGTAGATTGAGATTTAATGACCACAAAACAATAACATTTTGTCTCCAGTCGATTTGATTCATCATCAATTTTCTTCATAAGCTTGGTTACGATCTACAAATTTATTAAAAAGTTTAACCTCAACCACAACAAGAACTACTAAAGCTAAAAGTTGTGAATTGATAAGTAGACTTCGAAATTTTATCTTTACATGTAACCACCGAAGATGGTTCGTGAAATTTCGTGTTTTGATCCATGTTTTAGATTTTTTGGGAACAAGTTTGGATACAGTCGGTGCCCCATTACTCCTGGAAGCCATAAGATTAAATAAACAAAGCAATATACTATGTAACAATATCGTTCTTAACAGTAATAACCCCCATATGAAATTATTCATGAAAATATTAACGAAAGCATGTAATCCTCCCGGGATGTGAGAACTTCCGGCTGTTGTAGCCAGTTAGTGTGTGGGTCCTGGTTATAGCCAGTGCTTACCGTCCGATCGATGTTAGGACTATTTAAGATGGGAATACGAACAACATCAACAAATACAACTTAGCACAGGTGCTTACATCTAGGTTAAGTTGTTATAATCTGTAGATGTGTACAGTCCCTCTTGGTGGGATACAGTATGTGTATGTTTGTATGGAGCTTAAGTTTATAAACAGTCTTATGTTTATGGCCGGTGGTTTTGTTAATGGAAGTTGAATACTGGATATAATAATACTTTGATTTTCTTAAAAATGGATGGATGTTGGCGAGTGCAAATACTGTATGTTCTCTATTATATCAAGTTTAATGGTTTACTCTAGGATGCGCCTTGCCGTGGCGCTCATATCCTTATCTTTATCATGTGTTGCTTGTGTTGGGTAAGTTCCCCAGCCTAGTACACAGATTGTCACAGTTACCACACTTAACCGCAACTGTTCACTTACTGTTAGATAAACAGAGGCATTAGTTATGAACCGATCACCTTGTTTACGGCAGTTTTGGGCCATGCATTAAACATGGGAGGGATCCTCTTCCTCTATCGGAAGTGGAAAGTGAACCACTTCACGATACCGAAACGAATGTTATTTAAAGTATATTTTTAGAGGAAGGAAATTCATGATGTTGTGGAGTGTGTGCAGGGAGTGACCGAGGGCCGAACACCAACAGGGCCTGTTGGTGGTGGTGGTGGTGGTGGAGGAAGAGGAAGGAGAAAGTTGACCCGGCTGTGGTAAAGGACGTCCAGGACCAGGGGCAGGACTTTGGAATACTCAAGAGAGAGAAAGGGGTAGGGAAGTATGAAGTGCAAGATGTTTTAAGTGCCTGGAGATCTCACGCAGTTTCTTTATAAGACGTTAGTGATAGCGAAAGAACTCGTACCAATGGTTTCAAATTAGATAAATTTCGTTTCAGAAAAGATATAGGCAAATATTGGTTTGGTAACAGAGTTGTAGATGGGTGGAATAGGCTACCAAGTGATATAGTGGGATCAAGAACGATAGGGAGCTTTAAGAAAAAATTGGATAAGCATATGGACGAGAAGGGTTGGGTGTGAAGGGGGATCAGCCGGGTTGGGCCAATCAGCGCTCTGCAGACCCCCGTAATCCTGCGTTAATCTCTAACCGGTTTGGTAAGATGATCCTCAGGGTATTAGAGTGTTGAGCCTATAATTGGGCTTTGTAATTGGGGTTGTGTGGGACAGGGATCTGCCTTGCTTAGGCCAATCGGCTTTCTGCAGACTCCCATTTTCTTATGTTCTTATGTTATGTTGTACGCCTGTGAATACTTATTGCAAGTGAAGTAAACATAAAGTACAACTGGCAACACACGGGGTTCTTAGAAAAAGCTACTTTAAATTATGATATTTTAGCATACGAATCCAATGTACAAGATATGTCTGTATATATTGATTACAATTGTTACACCACACACAGCTTAAATTGCATAAAGACTATTTGTTCTGAAACAATTCCAGCTATTGGCAGATGTACTGTACATAAATATAATTGCCTTGTGTATTAACTATGTTAGTATGCGTCCAGTGTTTGTGAGAGTTGTCAACACGGGGACAATAACAGCCAGTAGTACCAACACAATATTAACTCCTTGAGGATTATGATGCGTTTTGACACTTTATTATGGTTATTATTAGACGATGTATGTAGTTAACAAAAACCTTGTGGGCGCTATAGAGAGTTATTGGAGATAGTTTGTGCCACTTTGATTACTAGAGATCTTTCATAAATTGCATAAAATCGCCTAATGATAACCAGAATAATAGTGTGATAATGCGTCCTCAAATACTTAAAGAGTTAATCTATACTATCGTCTAAAAATAACTTAGATTAGAGAAAATAACTTAGATTAGAGAAAAGCTGAAAGGAAAGATGAAGTAAATAGAACGTGCACAAAAAGTTTGTGATGTAGAGAAGATATCTGATTAAAACAAATTAGAATATTTAAATAATGTACTTCAGGAAGTTAAAGGGCAGGATGGAAAGGAAACGAAGGAAGTGGAATTAAGAGATAAAACATAAAAAATAACTTCTAAATCTAATTTATACGAAGATTAATGGAAAGTGTAAACCTTGAAAAGTTTGATCATGTCACTCCTATATTAAAGGAACTAAGATGGTTAAATATTAAAGATAAAATAACGCATGACACACTAATAGTTATTTTCAAATACTTAAATAAGCTTTACCCAGAGTATCTACTAAGTCTACCCACAGTATTCAATGTAACAGCTAGCACAACGAGACAACAAAATATGCTTTTTATTCCGAATGTTCAAACTGACATAGGGCAAAAAAAAAATAACGGTAAGAGGACCTGTACTTTGGAACAAACTCCCAGTTAATGTACAAACTTCCAGTAGCCTAGGAACCTTTAAGACTAATGTTAAAACCTTGCTGCTAAACTCTGCTTAGAACATAACATAAGAAAATGGGAGTCTGCAGAAAGCCGATTGGCCTAAGCAAGGCAGATCCCTGTCCCACACAACCCCAATTACAAAGCCCAATTATAGGCTCAACACTCTAATACCCTGAGGATCATCTTACCAAAATAGATTCATTATTCAAAATAGACATAGATTCATTGGAGAGAGTACAGCGTAGAATGACAAAAATGATCCATAATATTAGAAATCTTTCGTATGAAGAAAGGTTGAAGAAATTAGGTTTACATTCGTTAGAGAGACGCAGAGTTAGAGGGGATATGATAGAGGTGTTCAAGTGGGTTAGTGGGATTAACAAAGGGGACATGGCAAATGTACTAAAGCTCAGTGATAGCGAAAGAACTCGTACCAATGGTTTCAAATTAGATAAATTTCGTTTCAGAAAAGATATAGGCAAGTATTGGTTTGGTAACAGAGTTGTAGACGGGTGGAATGGACTACCAAGTGCTATAGTGGGATCTAAAACTGTAGGGAGCTTTAAGATAAAATTGGATAAGCATATGGACGAGAGGGGTTGGGTGTGAAGGGGGATCAGCCGGGTTGGGCCAATCAGCGCTCTGCAGACCTCCATAATCCTGCGTTAATCACTAACCGTTTTGGTAAGATGATCCTCAGGGTATTAGAGTATGAAGCCTATAATTGGGCTTTGTAATGAATTGGGGTTGTGTGGGACAGGGATCTGCCTTGCTTAGGCCAATCGGCTTTCTGCAGACTCCCATTTTCTTATGTTCTTATGTTCTTATGTTCAAAACGGTTAGAGATTAACGCAGGATTACGGGGGTCTGCAGAGCGCTGATTGGCCCAACCCTGCTGATCCCCCTTCACACCCAACCCTTCTCGTCCATATGCTTATCCAATTTTATCTTAAAGCTCCCTATCGTTTTTAATCCCACTATAGCACCTGGTAGTCCATTCCACCCATCTACAACTCTGTTACCAAACCAATATTTGCCTATATCTTTTCTGAAACGAAATTTATCTAATTTCTCACCACACCGGAGCAGCAACCAACAAGCCAACCCTGCCACCCTCTGCACCCTGCCGAAAACAAATCGTAGCAGCGAAACGACTGCACCTATGGCTTTCATATTTTTACCACATGTACCTTACCCTTTAGGCTACCCACCACAAAAATCCCAAATCCCTCCTCCCACCCACTCGCTGACTGTCGGTCCCGTCAGTAGAAAAAAAAAGGAAAATCTGTGGCGGCGAAACGACTGCACCAATCGGTTCCATATTTGTGTGACAAGTCTCTTACCCTTCTGCCTTCCCCCCACCACACCCCCAACCTCCTCCCACCACCCACTTCTAGCGTATCCGTACGAAGGAAAGGAAAATCCGTGGTGGCGAAACTACCTCACCAATCGGCTTCATATGTGTAACACAAGTCAATTACCCTTCTACCTTCCCCCAACCAACCCCAAAACCACCCTCCCACCCATACATTCCGATACCATAAAAGTCTCTGTAGTCTATAGTGTCTTTTCAGCTACTTTCGGGACCATCGGGGACCTGATTTCTGGCGAGGGGAGTGTTTTTTTTACCATTTCTCTCCCAACTTAATAGATTTAGCCAAAAAAAAAAAAAAAATATGGCACTGGCAGAAGCACAGTCAAAATTGGCTGGCACTCAGCGGGTTACTCCTCCAGGATGAATTCCTCGATGTTACTCCTCCAGGATGAATTCCTCGATGTTGTTCATGGTGCCGATGAAGGACTGGGAATGGGAATGGTGTGGCCATTCCTGCCCTTTTGTAGTTCCCAGATTCCAACCCAGACCTACGTGGTTGACAAAGACAGTCTTTGTCTGTGTTTGGTCAGACAGGGTGTGCCTACGATTGGCCAGAACCGGTCCAGGTACGACCTAACAAATCCCAAGACGTGCGGCCTCATCTACGCCGGTCTTGAGGGGGCGTGGCATGGGCGTGGCCTGTGTTCCCGCAAATCGTGCAGCCCATGAGGTCGAACGGGGCTATGCTTACGCACGTCGCAAACACGTACGTAGTTCAATACGACTCCATTACGTCTGACGTAACACTGGCCCCGTTACGCTAAGTCTGTCGGGAAGTGCAATAGACGTGGAAGAACGGGCGTTCAACGGCAGAAACTACTCGCGTCTTTACATAAATTGGCGATACGCCGGACGGGAGCAATATACGTGAATGTGTGACCCCACCATTAGGAATTGTGGTCCGTCACACCTGGTCTGAATACACAACTAACAACTGTATGTCTACTGTATGTAACACTAAATTATGTATTATGTATTGGTATTGTAACTACTTTGAAAACACTAAACCCCCAACTGTATATAATTATATTTGTAAATACTATGTAAGAAGAATAACCACTGTCGGTGGAAATAAACTTTATTATTATTATTATTATTATTATTATTGAAGTAATACAAAGAAAGAAGGAAGGGAAGGACGAAAAGGAAGTGAGGGGTTCGTAACAAAATATAATATAAATTATATATCAAGAGGGAAAGGAAAATATCTTATACAAAGCGTCTTAAATCAGTTAATATGAATGTAAGAAATTTGTAAACGTGATATATACAGTATTGGGGAGAAGGGAATGAGAATGGACAGAGAGAGAGAGAGAGAGAGTAACATTGAGACTATTACAAAAGTGGAATAGTGAAGGAAGGTGTAGGAAAATGAGCCTAAAAATGCATTATGATCCTAAGTGAAGGAAGGAGGGAAGAGGGTTGGACAAGAGTGGAGAAAGTTAGCTGACCCTCCGTAGTGGAGAGGAAGGAAGGGAAATGTACAACAACCGATAATGAATGTGATGGAGGAGAGAGGAAAGGGTAACGAAGAGGAGAGGGAAAGTCAGGAAGAGAGAGGGAGGGGGGGGGGGTGAAGAAGAGATAGAAGGCAGTCAAGAGGAATGAATGATAATCAAGGAGAGAACTAGAGTGGGTAAGGGTGAAAAGGAGAGATAATCAAGGAGAGAGAGGAAGGGAGTGAAGGAGAGAGATAATCAAGGTGAGAAAGGAAGGTAGTGAAGAGGAGAGATAATCAAGGAGAGAGAGGAAGGGAGTGAAGGGGAGAGATAATCAAGGTGAGAGAGGAAGGTAGTGAAGAGGAGAGATAATCAAGGAGAGAGAGAAAGGGAAGGAAGAGGAGAGATAATCAAGGAGAGAGAAGAAGGTAGTGAAGATGAGAGAGAGAGAGAGCAAGAGCATGGGGAGAGATAGTCAAGGAGAGAGAGTGGGTAGGAGAGATATTCAAGGAGAGAGAGAGAGAGGAAGGGAGTGGAGTGGAGAGATAATTAAGGAAAGCGAATGGAAGAGAGTGTGAAGGAGATAAAGGGATAATTTCAAGGAGAGAGGGAAAGGGAGTGGAGAAGATAGATAGAATCTAAGGAAAAGAAAGGGAGTGGGGAGGAGAGGAGAAAGTTAACTGACCCTCTGTGGTGTTGGTGGCATGTTGATGACCAGAGGAGCTTTCAAGGAGACCCGAGAGAGAGAGAGAGAGAGAGAGAGTCAGAGTCAGATTTAGGTTTGTATATTCCATTGACATAGTGGATATTCGCATTTTAATAATAATATACAAGTATTAGTACGTTTTCGTAAAATGTTTACATGAAACTAATCTAACAAAGGTTAAAAGCTAAAATATGTACACTTACAAAATCAATATGTTCAATTAATTACTCGAAAAGTTTTTACCGTTGTTGTATGGCCGATGGACTATGGTTAGGAGAGGCAGGGATATGATTTTGTTTACATTTTATTGTTGTATTATAAATTTGTTTGTATATATATATATATTATATACATATAATTATTTATATTATATTATAATCCGAGTCACGTGATAAAATTGCTTAGCTCCACCAGCTGCTATTTTAGCTGCAATAGTCTTATTTCAGAAAATTATTCAATACAGTAGAGCACCCATATGTTGATGTCGTAGTTCATACATGTAAGGACTAAATATAGTGACTGAATTGCTGATACATAGTGGCCTTTTAAATTGATTTTTGATGTGATGTAGATACATCAGAGTTTCCATGATGTTCTATATTATTCAATTAACATTAATATTAAAGTATATGTAAGAGTTAATATAAACACCTATGCAGTATATACTTTATATACTTACTAGGCCCTTGCCTAGTTAATAAAATACAAAATTAATAGTTATCATTAGATATGAGTGTCACTAATTGTCTCGTTCTTCTGATTATGCATCGTGTCTTCTGTGACGCGCAGAGCTTAATATTAAATAATTTTTAGTAAAGTATTGTTAAAGTTTATTAATTGCGACCTTAACATTTCTACTTAGATTACCTAAATTGTCAATACTACTAGTATGAGCACATTGAGTGTCGTCAGCGTATTGCACTATCAAACATTCAGCAGTCTGCAGGCTTCAAACATAGGATTTACGTACACAGTAAATAAAATAGGGCCTCTTTCTTACTCAAAGTATTACTGATACGAACTGGCTGGGTTGTGTGTGATAAAAGAGTCTTTTATCTAAACTGAAGCATTGTTTAAGGAGAATATTATGACTGCTATTATTAAGCGATTTCGAGAGAACACAGTGAAACGTGATAGTCAGCATAGGCTGCATCCACTTTACTGAGTGAAAGCGGTTGGAAGATAACTGAGGTAGAGAGGAGGGAAGAGAGAGACAGTGTAAGGCAGGCGGAGAAAGTAAGTCATCAGGATAATAAGGAGAGATTGTATCTGCCATTACCTATTCCCCAGATCACCAGGATGCACCACAAATTATATTTTATCAGCGAAACTTAAAATACGTAAAATGCTTCGTAGTTACTATAGAGCACGATGACAAATATTATAAAATGTCTCTCATTGTCAGTAAAAGGAAGCTTCTTTGATTGCTGGTGTTACTCTTAATACTTCGAGAATGATACCTCGTCAGCTTTCCTAATTTTATTTAGCATCATGAGTATTCTTCTAGGAATTATAATTGGGGTAAACGTATTATGTAAAATTTTGAACAAAATTAAGATATCTAGTGCGTGCACGTGTGTGAGCTCTTAGCATGTGTGTGTGTATACAGATCGTGTATGCCAACATTGAAGATGATGGTAATGAGGGAGGTGACGGCACAGAGAATAACGGACATTACCAGATGCCATTCCACAATTTAGACATTATATGCCTTATTGACCACCACAGTTTTACTTATTTGTATTACGTATTTGTTATGTAATAGCATATACTGTAATTGTATCCCACGGAGTGGAGATGCATTGGATTTAGTGGCAAACTAATCCAGTTTTTATAGGTATGCATATTGCACAATGCTTGTGTCGTCCCAGTTTTGGTTTGTTTATTTTGCAAGTTTTGCATTATAATTTATGTTCATGGAGTACCACATGTATTAATTACTTTCATTGATTTCACTAGTTAGGGTTATTTGTAAATTGAGTGGTGGGTTGGTGCAAACAAATATGAATAGATCTGGAAATCAGGTCTACCCCTTATAGGCCTATTTCAACAATACACAAATAATCCCTTCATCTTCTCACAGTTTTCTCGGTGTCACTTTTTCTTCTGATCTCTCTTGGAAAGACCATATTACCACTCTTGCTAAAACAGCTTACTAGAAGCTGGGTGTGTTCAACCGCCTCCGGGGGTTCTTAACCCCTTCACAGCTTCTTGCTCTGTACAAGGGCACAGTGCGTCCATGTATTGAGTATTGTTCACATGTGTGGGGAAGATCCTCTCACACAGCACTTTTTGACAAAGTAGAAAAGAAAGCCCTTCGTCTCATTAACTCATGTTCACTCATCAACTCTCTTCAATCTCTCTCTCTCTCTTCGCCGCAAAGTTGCATCTCTTGCTATTCTACCACCATTACAATGCTCAGTGCTCGTCAGAGCTCTCTCAGAGTATACCATCGCCCCTACGTAGAGTACGTAGTACCCGTCTTGCGACACAATCCCACCCTACTCTTTACAACTCTCCAACCTAAGATTAAAACGATACTCCCAATATTTCTTCTATTCAACAGGCCAGCTCTGGAATTCTCTCCCTGAATCTATCTTTCCCTCATCCTCTGACTTCAATTGTTTCAAAATCCATGTGTCCAGGTATTTTGGCTCGATCATTCTAGATGTTAGCCCTGTCACTCTTTCAACTCTGGGGAAGGCACTCGTCACAGACAGTTTGCCTTTTGTCTCCCTCATCCACATAGAAAAACAGAAATGCACTGCTTTTTTTCCAACTCCGTGTGTGTTTACACATACTAAAACTTTCGCTTACTACCAGGCTGCTTTTCATAATACCATTATACTTGTGTATTAGGGCTATGATAAACCCAATCCATATCAAATTTCACGGGACATGGTCCCCCTCCCCCCCTTGTCATTTTTCGGACAAAAAGCTGGACGTTTGGCTCCTTGAATGAACTAGTGGCTCCATGAACAAACTTTTGGTCGCCTAGCCGAACTCCTGTCTGTACGCCTAGACGTTTGGAGGTCTGATCAAATTTGTGGCTGCCCTGCTGAGCTTTTGGCTGCCTGGCTGAACTTTGCCCCCCTTCCCCCCCCCCCCCCCTTGAAGTTTTGGTCTCGCAGACAAATGCTTGTCTTCCTGGCTACACTGCCTAACACTGTGCCGAACTTTTGGCCGCCCTGCCGAACTTTTGGTTGCCCAACCAAAGTTTTGACTGTCCAGTCAAACTTTTTGCTGGCTGTTTAATCTGTTGGTAACACGGCTAAGCATATGGCCTCATAGCCAAAGTTGTGGCCACCCCAGTGAATTTTTGATCTTTCGAACCAAGTTAAGGCTGCCAGGTCAAATTTTGACCTCCACTGTTGGTTGTTAATTTTGTTAATTGCCAGTAATATGATACTGAAACAGTAGTTTCATTTAAGTATCCATTAAAAAAGATGCTAAAGGATTGAATATTTGTCCTTTCGTCTTGGTGAAAACAAGCAAAAAAATAAAATAAAAAATAAATAAATAAACAATAACAAATAATAAATATATATAAAAACTATACCTATTGACTATAAACTCTGCCTATACTTTAATGATCTGTTGAATAAATGCAGTCGATTAAACTGAAGAACTGCACGATTTTAGATTAAAATGTCCATACTATATCATGATAGTCAATGACTGTAGTGCACTGTTTCCGCCATGTGCATAAATCATTCCTTATTGTTGTAGGTGAGCACCAAATAAAGGTACTATAGTCTTTTTTTTTCCAGCTGATGGTAAATTGCCATGTTACTATCTTGGTTACTCAGCTACAAGGTATATTTTGTAGCGAAATATGCTGTTAATTATGAAAACTTGGCATTAATACGACACACAGCCATAGTAGTTTCATCTATTGCCAGTAAGTATCGAGAAATCAGCTAATAAGAGATTCAATTTATGATCAGCTGGAAAAAAATAGAGTATAGTTAAACCAAAGTCCTTCAAAGTTCGTTCATATATTTGTTTCCGATATCCGGTTAACATTCACACAAGCAAATCAAACCTACACCTACGATCTCATTCGAAATCCCGTTATGTTGGAGATATTTCATTACACGCGAGGTAGCTCTGCGGTCAAAACAATTATCACCGCCACCCCTGGCCAACTAAACTGAACTCAACAAGACGTATCGTATGTACAGCATCAGTCAATAGTTCGTCTGCACATATCATGATAGATTGCGTAGCCTTAACTTAACCCTTTCAAGCTCCAATACGCGTTTCTTTTCTGTTTTCTGGCTACTATTAGACGATTTTATTCAGATTAGTAACGGTATACGGAAGTCAAGGGGTTGATTGAGATAGTATTTACCCTTTTAATACCCACAGATCCTTCCTAAGCTACATAAAATTGTCTAATGATAGCCAAAATAAACTGCTAAAACGCGTCAGAGCTTCAAGGGGTTAATAACATAATGCCCTTACAGCCTTCGATATTTTTTTTACCTGCCACTATAGTCTATTTATTATAATTAGGCCATTAATCTTGACCACTAACCTCTATAACTCATAAAGGACTAGTGTAATCAAGTTACTATTTCTACCATTTGGGAAGAGCCACCCAGGGAATAAGAGTAGACATGTTCAGCCTATTTGTTCTAGCCTTTTTGAGTTACAGAAGTTAAGGTAAAGTTTTCTGTGATTCCCTTTGTGTTAATACTTTTCCTCACTGTACACTGACTTTAGTGGCCGACTGTACGAATTGTATGAGTATTAGTTATATGAGTGTGTAGTGACTGTCAGCGGTGGGGTGTGAGGCTCTGTCACCCACCACATTATGAGTGTGTAGTGACTCAGCGGTGGAGTGTGAGGCTCTGTCACCCACCACATTATGAGTGTGTAGTGACTGTCAGCGGTGGGGTGTGAGGCTCTGTCACCCACCACATTATGAGTGTGTAGTGACTGTCAGCGGTGGGGTGTGAGGCTCTGTCACCCACCACATTATGAGTGTGTAGTGACTGTCAGCGGTGGGGTGTGAGGCTCTGTCACCCACCACATTATGAGTGTGTAGTGACTGTCAGCGGTGGGGTGTGAGGCTCTGTCACCCACCACATTATGAGTGTGTAGTGACTGTCAGCGGTGGGGTGTGAGGCTCTGTCACCCACCACATTATGAGTGTGTAGTGACTGTCAGCGGTGGGGTGTGAGGCTCTGTCACCCACCACATTATGAGTGTGTAGTGACTGTCAGCGGTGGGGTGTGAGGCTCTGTCACCCACCACATTATGAGTGTGTAGTGACTGTCAACAGTGGGGTGTGAGGCTCTGTCACCCACCACATTATGAGTGTGTAGTGACTGTCAGCGGTGGGGTGTGAGGCTCTGTCACCCACCACATTATGAGTGTGTAGTGACTGTCAGCGGTGGGGTGTGAGGCTCTGTCACCCACCACATTATGAGTGTGTAGTGACTGTCAACGGTGGGGTGTGAGGCTCTGTCACCCACCACATTATGAGTGTGTAGTGACTGTCAGCGGTTGGGTGTGAGGCTCTGTCACCCACCACATTATGAGTGTGTAGTGACTGTCAGCGGTGGGGTGTGAGGCTCTGTCACCCACCACATTATGAGTGTGTAGTGACTGTCAGCAGTGGGGTGTGAGGCTCTGTCACCCACCACATTATGAGTGTGTAACTGTCACCCACCACATTATGAGTGTGTAGTGACTGTCAGCGGTGGGGTGTGAGGCTCTGTCACCCACCACATTATGAGTGTGTAGTGACTGTCAGCAGTGGAGTGTGAGGCTCTGTCACCCACCACATTATGAGTGTGTAGTGACTGTCAGCGGTGGGGTGTGAGGCTCTGTCACCCACCACATTATGAGTGTGTAGTGACTGTCAGCGGTGGGGTGTGAGGCTCTGTCACCCACCACATTATGAGTGTGTAGTGACTGTCAGCGGTGGGGTGTGAGGCTCTGTCACCCACCACATTATGAGTGTGTAGTGACTGTCAGTGGTGGGGTGTGAGGCTCTGTCACCCACCACATTATGAGTGTGTATTGACTGTCAGTGGTAGGGTGTGAGGCTCTGTCACCCACCACATTATGAGTGTGTAGTGACTGTCAGCGGTGGGGTGTGAGGCTCTGTCACCCACCACATTATGAGTGTGTAGTGACTGTCAGCGGTGGGGTGTGAGGCTTTGTCACCCACCACATTATGAGTGTGTAGTGACTGTCAGCGGTGGCGGTATGAGGCTCTGTCACCCACCACATCCCACCCGTCGACACCTGGGACAATTTCTACTACGATGACTATTTGTTTTCGGACGATGGAGTTCATCTGAACCAGGTGGGAGCAGCACGTTTTGGGCGTCTTCTCAACGATGCGGTGAAGGATTTTCGGAGAAGAAATCGACTCAGCACAGGACAACCAGGAAGGAGGACCGAAGACAGCGAGGGCGGCAACCTGCGAAGGAATTAAATGCTAATCTGTCAAGAACCGCGAATTTGGATAAAGCTCCACCAACACGACCCAAATTCAAAACCGCCAGGGATAACGACCGAGGACCGATGACAGCCATGAATGTAAATGTAGATCCGACCAGAACCAAAAATTTGATTAAAGAACGTTCTGTGAGTTCTAAAACCGCAACTTTAAAGGTTTTCTATGCAAACGCTCGTAGCATACGCAATAAATTTTCAGATTTAGAGGAACTAGTATTTACTTAAAATTATGATGTGATTGGTATAACAGAATCTTGGCTCAATACAGAAGATAGAGACTTTTTAGCAGAGTATTCACTTCCCGGTTATGTAATGTTTGAGAAAAGCCGAATAAATAAAAATGGAGGTGGCGTTTTATTTTATATCAAAGAAAGTCTTAACCCGACCCTCTTGTCAAAACCTCAAATTGTGAACGTCGACACATCTTTTGTGCTAATAAAGAATAATAAAGGTACAAAAATAATTCTTGCATTAATATACAGACCTCCAGCTCAATCAGTGCAAACTGACCGAGAAATTTATGAACAAATTGCAGATGTAGGTAACTCACAAGATACCGTATTTTTTGGCGACTTTAATTTACCTGTGACCAAGTGGGGCGATACTCTTACTTCACACTCCGGACATGACTTGTATACGAACTTGCAAGAGAGTTCGCTTTATCAATTTGTTCGAACACCGACCTGTGGTAATAACGTTCTTGACATTGTACTTGCAACAAAAGAAGAATTAATAGAGAATTTGAATGTTGGTGATGAATTCAGTAACAGCGACCATCGTACGATAACTTTCACTTTAAACTTTACTAGTAACGAACCAAATAGTAGCATCGAAAAAGTCCCTAATTTCAAGAAAGCAAACTTTCATAAACTTAGAGCTATGTTTAAAGAAACTGACTGAAGCTTTTTAATTAACAATAACGACATAAATACATCTTGGAAGTTATTCGAAACCACTTGCCTAAAAGCAGTGCAAGACTGCATACCATCGAAAATACGGCGTCCAGGCCATAATAATAAGCCCAAATGGTGGAATAAAGATATTTCAAATTGCCTGCTTGCTAAAAAGTTTGCTAATGATAGATTAAAATCCTCACAAAATGACGAAGAACGGGTGAAATTTGTAGAGCTACGACGCAAAGCCAAAAAGTTAATTAAGCAAAGTAAAAAGACCCTAGAGTTACATATTGCGAATCAAAGTAAAACAAACCCGAAAGAATTCTATAGTTATATCAGAAAGAAAAAAGTAGTTACTTCAACTGTTGGACCGTTAGTCGATGAAAATGGAGAATACACCAAAGACGAAGTACAAATGAGTAATGCCCTCAATACCTTCTTTGCATCAGTTTTTACAACAGAAGACCTCAGTGATATCCCTACACCATCGCCGATTAAGATTGATAATTCAGATGTTCTAAGCAATATCACCGTTATAGAGAGAGAAGTATTGAATTGTTTAGATAAACTCAAGGTAAATAAAACGCCTGGACCTGATACAATCTCGCCTAGAGTTCTAAAGGAAGCTAAGGATGAGCTCTCCAAACCACTGACATTAACTATTCAATAAATCCTTGCAGTCTGGAACTATGCCTGATCAGTGGAAGATAGCCAACGTAACACCGATATTCAAAAAAGGCAGCAAATCCCTACCCAGTAACTATCGTCCAATTAGCTTAACCTCAGTTGTATGTAAAATGCTAGAAACGGTCATAAGAGACAGACTCGTAAATCACTTAGAGGAAAATAACATACTTAAAGATACTCAACACGGCTTTCGTAAAAAACTTTCCTGTTTAACAAACCTCTTAGACTTCTTCCACGATATCCTCAACCTCTACGATGAGAGTAAAGCTGTAGATATTATATACCTTGATTTTCAATAGGCCTTTGACAAAGTTCCCCACAAACGTTTACTACTAAAACTAAAAGCGCATGGAATACAAGACGGTGTGTTGAAATGGATAGAAAATTGGCTCAGCGACAGAAAGCAAAGAGTAGTCATAAACGGTAAGGCATCTAAATGGACCAATGTAAGTAGCGGGGTACCCCAGGGATCGGTACTAGGACCAATTCTCTTTCTAATTTACATCAACGACATAGATGAGGGTCTCACCTGTACAATCTCAAAATTTGCTGACGATACAAAAATTGCAAATAGCGTACTCTCAAAAGATCAAGTTGACGATATGCAACACAATCTAGATAAAGTGTCACATTGGGCCCAAATTTGGCAAATGAGTTTCAATGCGGATAAATGTAAAGTACTACATATCGGATACCTAAATGAGAAAGCAAACTATTCGATGAATGGCACTCAGCTTAAGAATGTAAACAGAGAAACCGATCTGGGAGTAACAATATCGAGTAACCTAAAACCGAGTCAACAATGTTCAGAAGTTGTTAAGAAGGCAAACAAAATAATTGGCTTTATAGGCAGGTCATTTGAGCATAAATCCAAAGACGTTATCCTAACCCTTTACAATTCCTTAGTCCGCCCTCTTCTGGAATACTGCGTTCAATGCTGGTGCCCTTATTACCAAAAAGACATAAACAAGCTAGAACGAGTTCAACGTAGAGTTACCAAAATGATACCTAGCCTAAAGAACAAACCATACGAAGAGCTTCTTAGAGAATTAAATCTATTTCCTTTAACCCAGCGCAGATTAAGAGGTGACTTAATTCAAGTGTTCAAAATCATCAAAGGCATCGACAATATGAACTGTAGTAAGTACTTCACTATCGACCAATCTAATTACACGCGGGGAAACGGTTGCAAAATTATTGGTAAATCTTTTAACTCACACGAATCTAAGAATTTCTTCTTCAATCGAGTTGTCAACTTGTGGAATGGGCTTCCCCGAGACGTTATAGACTGCAGCACCGTTGATTCATTTAAACTCCGCTTAGGCAAATATCTCGCATCAAACCCGCGACTGACTGCGTTTGTAAATGAATAACTTTATTTTATCCTCCCCTCAGTTACTAACCCATATGTCCCCTACTAACTTCCTAGTCCTGCCACAGACATTAGTTCCAAGGCAGTAGTTCCCTTTCCAATGTTCCCTTACCCACTCTAAACCACTGTTTGGACACTTGATCCTCAGTGTTTTGGAGGACAAGCAGCCTAGAAGGGTCACTAGTACTGTTGTTGCTTGATTTCCTTTGTACTTTGTACATTATGAGTGTGTAATGACTGTCAGCGGTGGGGTGTGAGGCTCTTGTCACCCACCACATTATGAGTGTGTAGTGACTGTCAGCGGTGGGGTGTGAGGATCTGTCACCCACCACATTATGAGTGTGTAGTGACTGTCAGCGGTGGGGTGTGAGTCTCTGTCACCTACCACATTATGAGTGTGTAGTGACTGTCAGCGGTGGGGTGTGAGGCTCTGGCACCCACCACATTATGAGTGTGTAGTGACTGTCAGCGGTGGGGTGTGAGGCTCTGGCACCCACCACATTATGAGTGTGTAGTGACTGTCAGCGGTGGGGTGTGAGGCTCTGTCACCCACCACATTATGAGTGTGTAGTGACTGTCAGCGGTGGGGTGTGAGGCTCTGTCACCCACCACATTATGAGTGTGTAGTGACTGTCAGCGGTGGGGTGTGAGGCTCTGTCACCCACCACATTATGAGTGTGTAGTGACTGTCAGCGGTGGGGTGTGAGGCTCTGTCACCCACCACATTATGAGTGTGTAGTGACTGTCAGCGGTGGGGTGTGAGGCTCTGGCACCCACCACATTATGAGTGTGTAGTGACTGTCAGCGGTGGGGTGTGAGGCTCTGTCACCCACCACATTATGAGTGTGTAGTGACTGTCAGCGGTGGGGTGTGAGGCTCTGTCACCCACCACATTATTAAGGGAGCTCACATGCTTTTTTTTCTCTCCTTTTCTCTTTTCCCTGGCTTGTATCTATTCGGCCCTATTCAGCCTACTGTTTTGAGACGTTTACCCCCATCCAGGTGTCAATATTTTCCTGGTGAGGGGTAGAGAGCCAGCATATATATATTTTTGTTTTGACAGCAAGCTAAATTAGTAAATTTTTCGATAGAAAAATTTATCCGGCATAGCCGGATTTCTCCATACAATGCTGGCTCGCTATCGCTCGCCAGGAAGAAATTGACACCTGGATGGGGATAAACGTCTTAAAACAATTGGCTGAATTTGGCCGAAGGGATACAAGCCAGGGAAAGAGAGAAAAGGAGAGAAAGAGAAAAAAAAAACAGGTGACCCCCCTTAATGTACCCAGGGCTGCCAATGAAACCTCCGAACAGTTATTGCATCTCATTGCTAATATACTTTTCGTCACAGCGGACCAAGGTTGTTGCTTTTGTCTTCAACTGTACATATCTGATATAAATAACATTCTATAAACACTACCTGGTAGGTCAAATGTTTATCATTATTTTGTCTACGTTCCGTAAAGACATCCGAATAGAGGTGTCCCTATAGTCTATCATTTTAACCTGGCGAATTTTCACTTGGTCGCTTTGCGCTAGCGAACTCAACTTCGACCTGATTGGTTGATGTTATTGTGTCTGAATAAAAGCAAACTAAAAATAATATATTAAACAGTTTCATCAACCAATCAGCTCCAAGTAGAGTAATCTAGATCAAAGCGACCAAGTAAAAATTCACCAGGTGCCCGGTTAGGTAAAAGTGAGCATTGTAGTCTATGGTTATTATGAAGACCTAGGAATTCGAAATTTCATGAATCTATGCCATCTAAGGTGGCATATTAATTGTAAAAATTTAATTTTACTCTCCGATAATCAATTACTATAGTCTATTTTTGTCCAGCTGATGATAAACGGAATTCCTTAGTAGCGAATTTCCCGATATTTAATGAAACAATGTGAAACTAGTATATATCCAAATCATATTGATGCCAAGTTTTCACAATTAACAACAAATGTCGCTACAAAATATTCGTAATAACTGAGTAATGAAGATGGGGACATGGCAGTTTACTCTCAGCTGAAATTAAACAGACTATCAAATGGTATATATGTTGTATACTCATTCACAAGTTTTAAAACACCCCAGTGGCACTCAAAACAAATCAATATGTGATTAGGTGAGATAATTCCCCTCCATTACTTGCTACCACTCCTACATTTGTCCCAACATTATAATTATTATTAGTATTATTATTATTATTAGTATTATTATTACTCGTAGTAGTATACTAGTAGTAGTAGTAGTAGTAGTAGTAGTAGTAGTAGTAGAAGAAATTGTACAGTCGCAGATAAAATATCGATAGGCATCTTTAAAGCAAGTTAAAAAATAATAATGAAACACTGGCTATCGATACAGGACTTGATTTTTGCATCTAGATTTGTTTAATGTAGTACCGTACCGGTATGTAAGCGCATTACAAGTTTTCGTCGAAAAGGACAGTTTTTCTATTTCCAAGTAAACATTTATTAATTCTACAACCAGTTGTGTTGTGTAGGTATGGTCTGTAGGTCTATGTATCCTACTGTCATTCAAAAAGCCAGCGTCACACGATACTAAGCTCGGATCCTCGGATGCCCTTCTTAAAATTCAAAATATACTAGTGTAGTGGAATGAGGCTCCTTTTTTTTCGATCAGTTCTACTACCATTTTTGTGTTATTTTAATGTTTGTAGCATAAAATCAGGAAAAAATCCTTATAACACGAATAAATTACCCAATTACTTTAACAATAGGCTACTAAGTTTTACCAATACCAGACTGATACAGTTTATGGCATATAAGTGCCCGTGTGTTGGGCTTAGCAATTTGTGAACCTTTGGTGTTATTATTATGCAATTATAATACTAATTCAAGGATGAGGGTAGTTGTTCATTTTTTTTTTTTTTAAAAGACCTCCGTCTACGTATTGTGAAAAACCTGTTATCCTCCGGCAAATTGTGGGGTTGAGTGAGTGAAGGGGGGGGACAGTGAATGAAGGAGGATGCATGTTTTTCATAATACGTGTTGCTAGCCCCAAACGCGCGAGCAACTGTGGCTTTCAACCATCCGACACATCCCCTAAGTTGTTCATTAAATTACAAGGTACGGTATATACTGTATGTATTCATAGATATAAATTTACCTCTCCATTTCAGTCTGTAATTTAATTCTTGCATAATGGTAACAAGGACGGTTCACAATATGTTACAAGTGACTATCTGAGGGCTGGTCACCTCTGAACACTAATTACTGTATTGTGGTTTGTGGTCGCTATCCTCTTTCCTCCCCCCTATACGAGTATAGCCCCTTTTATTTTCCTTCCATCCAGGATTGCATCTTGTGTCTCCCCTCAATTTTACTCTTCCCTGTTTTGTATTGCCCCTTTCTCAAATAATACATTCAATGCTATTTTCACCATGTTCGGCCATTCCTTCTTTAATTTTGTATATTATTATTATTATTTCTCCCTTTATTTACCTTCATGATATTATTTGTTTTTGTACATTCTCTAATGTTTGTCAATTTCATTATTTATTGTACTCGTTTACAAGTTAATATCGGTACCCGTTTATCGTCGTTTACTCTTTCCTCATTTTGTGTTATCTCCATCGACAAACATGAATCTATTATGTCCAGCAATTGTTTTTCTCTCATTCATCACATTCATAATTTCTTTCTACTTTCCCATTCACTTTTCATGTTTTATAAAGTTCCCTCCCTTTTCCCTCAATAGCTTCTCGTGGTATCTACCTCTTCCCCCACCCATCTCCATTTCGTTTTTCAAGACGTTAACTTTTTTATCAATCGCTTCCCTTTCTCGTCCCTCTGCCCCCTTTTAATAATGTTTTTATGTGTTTTTATTTCAACTATATATTTTGCTAAATCGTTATTTCCACATAATGATTTTGAGGAGTTATTTTGTCTGTGCCGTACCTGTTTTGGTTTGTTTGGCAAGTCCTGCATTCCTTCCCTTTGGCCTTTCGTTTCATCACAGCACCGGATTCTCCCCCATTAATCCAACTCCCTCCTCTCATTCCCCTCACTCCCTCCCCTTCCCCCACTCTCCTTTCCAATTTGGCGAGAATGGTAGTTGGGAAGATTGTTTGATCTTCGTTATATCTATCTTTTAGTCGTATTTTTCGTATTAGTCGTATTGAGAAACTGCAGCGGGTAGTCAAAGAGTTTGGTGTGGTTTGTGAAAGGAGAAAACTGAAGGTGAACGTCAATAAAAGTAAAGTAATGGTGTGTAATAGGGGAGAGCATAGGGTGAATCTAGATGTGAGGCTGGATGGGGAAATATTGGAACAAGTAGAGTGTTTTAAATATCTAGGAGGAACGATAAGCAGGAGTAGAGGTATGGCAGTGGAGGTAAAACAGAGAGTGTGTGAAGGAAGGAAGGTTTTCGGAGCAATGGGAAGTATGTGGAAGACGAGAACTCTCGGAGTGAAAGTAAAAAGTGCACTGTATAAAGGAATTGTTGTGCCAACAGTGATGTATGGGGCTGAGACATGGGCTCTGAAGAAAAAGGAGAAAAGAGGGTTGGATGTGATGGAGATGAGCTGCTTGAGGAGTATGTGTGGAGTTACTCGTAGAGACAGATTGAGGAATGAAGAGATACTTAGGAGAGTGGGGCAGCAGGAACATTTGTCAGCCAGAGTGGACAGAAGGGTGCTGAGCTGGTATGGTCATGTTGAACGAATGGGAGATGAAAGGCTTACAAAGAGAATATGTGAGTCAGGTACAAGGGGAGATAGAAGGGCAGGAAGACCCCCATTGAGATGGAGAGACTGTGTAAGAAAGGCTTTGGATGATAGAGGAATGACTATAGATCAGGCAGGGGAAGTGGTGGCGGACAGGAGTGAATGGAGAATGCTTGTGAATAGTTGAGTGAACACGTGGTCATTTGGAGTAAGAGGTCGGGCGCAAGTTGGACTAGATAATAGTCCATCAGGCGCCTGGCCCGCGGAGACGATTAATATGAAGGGTGCGCCTGGAAGTGTGGTGGGAGGGCTTGTGGCTTTGGCTCCGCTGCATGTCTGCCTGCCGAGATCGGAACCTCTCCGGGTGGTCGGGGGCCGGGGGAGTGCTGGAGCGACCTTGGTGACCCTGGTCTCTGGGTCTTCTCCTGGGTGACCTGGATGTGTGTGAGTTTTGTGTTTTTTATCTGTGTTTATTTGTTGTTTTATGTTGTTTTTGTGTTTTCCCTGTTCTTGCTCTGTCTTGAGTCGGCTACCCCCAAAATGGGGATTGGGCCTGAGCATATAGATAGATAGAATAGTCGTATTTTTCAAACATAAATGTGCAGATTTGGACTAAAATTGACTTGTGCAGTGCTTTCAATCAAAAGATAAATTGTAAACCTTTCACTAGTTTTTTGTTTTGTATTATATTAGCCATCCCAAGACAATTTTGTTCAATTTAGGAAAGATCTGCCAGAGTTGGAGTTGTAATTTTGTATATTGTCTTGGACCCTTTGATACATTGAGGCCCTTCTCAACAGCTAGTCACATTAAATGGCAGTAGGCCTAATATGATTGTAAGAGTTAATAAGTAATTATTTAACTCCTGCTGCTTATAGAAATAGAACATAGAAAATAAAAATAAAAAAATTGGAAAAGTGGGGATTGGGCCTAAGCATATAGACAGATAGATAGAACAGCTTATAGAAAGGGTTGGCCACTTACGATGCCCAGGTATGGCGGTAGGTAGGCTAGTCCCCCCTTGAGCTTACCCCCACACCCCTGCCCTACTGACATACTTACCTTCCTTCCCTCCTTCACACACTCTCACCCTTTACTCAATCACTCTTCTTTTCTTGCATTTTTCACTGTATTTCTTCCTTCATTCACATTCACACTTCACTCTCGTACTTCTTTCTTTCCTTTACTCTTTCATACCCTTGCTTCACTCTCATCCTTACTTAACTTCTCCCTTCCTATCTACACTCTCATTCTTCTTTCCTTCACTCTCTCCCTTCCTCCCTTTACGCTCACCCTTCCTTCCTTTACTTTATAATTTCCTTCCTTCACTCTCACCCTTCGTTATTTCACTCTTATCCGTACTTCAATCGCTCTATCCCTTCCCTTTGTTCTCATTTGCTCTCGCCTTCTTTCCTTCACTCTCGCCCTTCCTTCCTTCACTCCCACCCTTCCTTTCTTCACTCTCACCCTTCCTTCCTTCACTCTCACCCTTCCTTCACTCTCACCCTTCCTTCCTTCACTCTCACCCTTCCTTTCTTCACTCTCACCCTTCCTTCCTTCACTCTCACCCTTCCTTCCTTCACTCTCACCCTTCCTTCACTCTCACCCTTCCTTCCTTCATTCTCACCCTTCCTTCCTTCACTCTCACCCTTCCTTCACTCTCACCCTTCTTTCCTTCACTCTCACCCTTCCTTCCTTCACTCTCACCCTTCCTTCCTTCACTCTCACCCTTCCTTCCTTTACTCACCCTTCCTTCCTTCACTCTCACCCTTCATTCCTTCATTCTTACCCTTCCTTCCTTCACTCTCACCCTTCTTTCCTTCACTCTCACCCTTCCTTCCTTCACTCTCACCCTTCCTTCCTTCATTCTCACCCTTCCTTCCTTCACTCTCACCCTTCCTTCCTTCACTCTCACCCTTCCTTCCTTCACTCTCACCCTTTCCTTCACTCTCACTCTTCCTTCCTTCACTCTCACCTTTCCTTCACTCTCGCCTTCCTTCCTTCACTCTCACCCTTCCTTCCTTCACTCTCACCCTTCATTCCTTCACTCTCACCCTTTCTTCGCTCTCGCCTTCCTTTCTTTACTCTCACCCTTCCTTCCTTCACTCTCACCCTTCCTTCCTCCACTCTCACTCTTCCTTCCTTCACTCTCACCCTTCCTTCCTTCACTCTCACCCTTCCTTCCTTCACTCTCACCCTTCCTTCCTTCACTCTCACCCTTCTTTCCTTCACTCTCACCCTTCCTTCCTTCACTCTCACCCTTCCTTCCTTCACTCTCCCCTTCATTCCTTCACTCTCACCCTTCCTTCCTTCACTCTCACCCTTCCTTCACTCTCACCCTTCCTTCCTTCACTCTCACCCTTCTTTCCTTCACTCTCACCCTTCCTTCCTTCACTCTCACCCTTCCTTCCTTCACTCTCACCCTTCCTTCCTTCGCTCTCGCCTTCCTTCCTTCACTCTCACCTTTCCTTCCTTCACTCTCACCCTTATTTCCTTCACTCTCACCCTTCCTTCCTTCACTCTCACCCTTCCTTCGCTCTCGCCTTCCTTCCTTCACTCACCCTAATTCCTTCCTTCACTCTCACCCTTCCTTCCTTCACTCTCACCCTTCCTTCCTTCACTCTCACCATTCCTTCACTCTCACCCTTCCTTCCTTCACTCTCACCCTTCCTTCCTTCACTATCATCCTTCCTTCCTTCACTCTCACCCTTCTTTCCTTCACTCTCACCCTTCCTTCCTTCACTCTTTCCCTTCCTTCATTCACTCTCACCCTTCTTACCTTCACTCTCACCCTTCCTTCCTTCACTCTCACCCTTCCTTCCTTCACTCTCACCCTTCGTTCCTTCCTTCATTCTTACCCTTCCTTCCTTCACTCTCACCCTTCCTTCCTTCATTCTCACCCTTCCTTCCTTCACTCTCACCATTTCCTTCACTCTCACCCTTCCTTCCTTCACTCTCTCCCTTCCTTCGCTCTCGCCTTCCTTCCTTCACTCTCACCCTTCCTTCCTTCACTCTCACCCTTCCTTCGCTCTCGCCTTCCTTCCTTTACTCTCACCCTTCCTTCCTTCACTCTCACCCTTCCTTCCTTCACTCTCACCCTTCCTTCCTTCACTCTCACCCTTCCTTCCTTCACTCTCACCCTTCTTTCCTTCACTCTCACCCTTCCTTCCTTCACTCTCACCCTTCTTTCCTTCACTCTCCCCTTCCTTCCTTCACTCTCACCCTTCCTTCCTTCACTCTCACCCTTCCTTCCTTCACTCTCACCCTTCTTTCCTTCACTCTCACCCTTCCTTCCTTCACTCTCACCCTTCCTTCCTTCACTCTCCCCCTTCCTTCCTTCACTCTCACCCTTCCTTCCTTCACTCTCACCCTTCTTTCCTTCACTCCCACCCTTCCTTCCTTCACTCTCACCCTTCCTTCCTTCACTCTCACCCTTCTTTCGCTCTCGCCTTCCTTCCTTCACTCACCCAAATTCCTTCCTTCACTCTCACCCTTCCTTCCTTCACTCTCACCCTTCCTTCCTTCACCCTTCCTTCCTTCACTCTCACCCTTCTTTCCTTCACTCTCACCCTTCCTTTCTTCACTCTTTCCCTTCCTTCCTTCACTCTCACCCTTCCTTCATTCACTCTCACCCTTCCTTCCTTCACTCTCAACCTTCTTTCCTTCACTCTCACCCTTCCTTCCTTCCTTCAGTCTCTCCCTTCCTTCCTTCACTCTCATCCTTCCTTCCTTTACTCTTTCCTTTCCTTCCTTCACTCTCACCTTTCCTTCCTTCACTCTCACCGTCTCCCTTCCTTTACGTCCACCCTCTCATCCTTCACTCTTTCCCTCCCCTTCACCTTCACCATTAGTTTTCTTTACTTTCCATTACGGTACTTTCCTTCCTTCGTTCACTCTCATCTATCCTTCTTTCGCTCTCTCACTTCTTTCATTCACTGTCATCCGTCCTTCATTCACTCTCTCGCTTCCTTCATTCACTCTCATCCGTCCTTCATTCACTCTCTCGCTTACTTTGTTCACTCTCATCCGTCCTTCATTCACTCTCATCCGTCCTTCATTCACTCTCTCCCTTCCTTCATTCACTCTCATCCGTCCTTCATTCACTCTCTCCCTTCCTTCATTCTCTCTCTCTCCCTTCCTTCGTTCACTCTTAATATCCGTCTTTCTATGGCTCTCTCCCTTCCTTCGTTCACTGTTATTGTCTTCTCTCCTTCAGTTCTTCATTGGTGTCTCTTTCCATTCTTTACTTCTTCATTATTCTTGTTTTCCTATATCCACATCATTCGTGTTTGCTTCCTTAATTTTCTCTCATCCTTTTTACCTCCGCCAATTAAGTTGGATGGCGGATATGTATTGGCCTCCTATTGTTTGCCTGTCTATTTGTAAACAAGATATCTCACAAACTTATGAACCGATGTTGACAACATTTAGTGGGCATATAGGATATGCGCCAAGGAACAAGTGATTTAATTTAGGAGGCGATCCGAATCATATTCTGGAACCCAAATCCAGATGAATATTTAGGCCTGAGGCGAAGGTATGTACGCTCTACCGAGTGCCCCTCTAGTTATTCAATCCAACTATTCCTATCCTAACTCTTTATGGCTTTACCTTCCTATTTTCCTTCCTTAACTTTATTTATTTTACTGTTACTATCTCTCTTCTTTCATTTATTTATTATTTCTACTTGCCTTCACTGTTTAGTATTCCTATCTTCCCCTTCACTTTTATACTATTCCCATCTTCCTCCCTTCACATATTTACTATTCCTATCTTCCTCCCTTCACTTCTTTACTATTGCTGTCTTCCTTCCATAACTATATTGTACGATTCCTATATTCCTTCCTTCACTTCTTTACTATTCCTTTTTTCCTTACTTCACTTTTTACTATTCCTATCTTCCTTCACTTCTTTACTATTCCTATCTTCCTTCCTTCACTTCTTTACTATTCCTATTTTCCTTACTTCACTTTTTACTATTCCTATTCCTTCACTTCTTTACTATTCCTATCTTCCTTTACTTTTTTACTATTCCTATTTTCCTTACTTCACTTTTTACTATTCCCATCTTCCTCACTTCACTCTTTACTATTTGTCTTCCACCAGTTATTTACTATTCATATGTTCCTAATTCCTTTACTTATATACTGCTCATATTTTCCTTCAAATGTTTACTATTCCTATCTTCCTTATTTCACTTATTTATTCTCCTTATTTTCTTTCCTTCATTTAATTACTCTATTCCTTTTCTGCACTTTATTTTTACTATTCCCATCTTCCTTCCTTCACTTTTCCACTATTCCAACCTTCCTTGCTTCACTTATTGTACTTCTGTTCCTTCCTTCACTTTATTTTTACTATTCCCATCTTCCTTCCTTCACTTTTCGACTATTCCAACCTTTCTTGCTTCACTTATTGTACTCTTATTCCTGCCTTCACTTTATTTTACTATTCCCATCTTCCTTCCTTCACTTTTCCACGATTCTAACCTTTCTTTCTTCACTTATTGTACTCTTATTCCTGCCTTCACTTTATTTTACTATTCCCATCTTCCTTCCTTCACTTTTCCACTATTCTAACCTTTCTTGCTTCACTTATTGTACTCTTATTCCTGCCTTCACTTTATTTTACTATTCCCATCTTCCTTCCTTCACTTTTCCACTATTCTAACCTTTCTTACTTCACTTATTGTACTCTTATTCCTGCCTCACTTTATTTTACTATTCTTATCTTCCTTCCTTTGCGTCTCGACTATCCCTTAATTTCTACCCGTATTCCTCGCCTCCACTCTTTTAGTATACATTTCTATTTTTCTCCAATAATCTATTCTCTACCGTTCTCCCATCCTTTCTCCGCTCTCATAACCTTCTCAACATTCACCCTTTCTTTCTATAAGGGTTTTATCTGACAATCCCTTCTCCCTCGTGTTCGGCCCCATTAGCTTTGAGATTTTAAGACGTTCGCCCCATTAGTTTGATGATTTTAATAACTTTCGCCCCATTTATTTGTTAATATTCTCCCCTTTCGTGCCAGTTAGGTGTCGATTATTTTCTGGCGAGTGACATGAGAGAATTTGCCTGGTACCACAACCTTTTGAACACTGCTCTAGAGTTGGCAACACTTCTCAGCTTATATCAAAGCCTCTACAGGCTGGGAGAGCCAGTATTCCTCCATCTTTTGAGGTGGAAGGTTGTTATATCTTGCCATTTCGATCACATTGCTTGGGACTTGGGGGGACTTTTATTACTGTACCCTATGGTACAGTAGGGGTTAAACAACCTTAAATGTGTGTGGACCTTTTTTATGCATTTCTTCATGAGATTACAACCTGTGAGATTTATGTATATAAATTATTGTGTACCAATATACATAGTTTATTAATTTATAGAGGCAATAAATCTTATATAGCTAACTGCATTTGGTTGTTCTTGCATGCAGATAAACCTATATTGTTGAGGAACGTTTGTGGGTTACTGTACGACCTACAACAACTGGGTGATATAGCTAGATCTTGCCCTTGGGAATAGAACTCTCACCTGTTATTTTGTATATAAATGTGGTTTTACTCAGGCATATAAACCACACTTAACATTATCCGCTGGCAAATTATATTCACTGGCGGTTGCACTTTTGGTAAATTCGTCATTGTAGGCCTACGTACACCAAAATACATATAATTCAATTAATTGCTCCTGCTTACATTGTTTATAGTGTTACGTATCGTATGTTACAGATTGATTTTTATGAATGTTTGTTTTAGTACCATAACTTATCTACAAGAGAGAGAAATTGAGAGATCAAGCGATGACGAACGAACAATCCAACAAACGAACTAGAGTAGTAACGGTGGTGGTGTGACCCTCACTGATGTCACGTAGTGGCCCACATCTTTCCAGCTACCACCACCCTCTTCCTTCCTCCCCATCTCACATTACCCCCACAACTTCCTCAAATAACTACACTTCCTTCCCAGTCTCTGTCTTATCCTTCTTTCCATTATTTCCTTCCCATGTTCTTTCTTGCCCTGCTTTCCATTCCTTCCCATTCTCTTCTTTACCCTCCCTTCCATTCCTTCCAATTGTTTTCCCTTCCCCTTTATCCCGATTCCCTACCCTTACCTCACCCACTTCCCACATACTTCTTTTTGTTTTCCATTTGGTACCTTTCCCTAAGAAGTGCAGTATATCTTCCCACAAAAGTACTATTGCATTCTCAGTACTCATAGAAACCTCCCAATGATAGGCTAAACATAAGATGGTGAGCATTGACTATGTGAAACCATTAATTATATTATCAGTTTACCAATAAACTTGGTCAATGTATTACATTTTTTTTTTTTTTTTTTAAAGAGACAATGTACGGAGGAAGGAAAAACACAGACAAAACAAAAAGGTCCATGTCCCTAAAGGCATCCTCCATTCATAAAATGTTTGTAACAACTGGATTTAAACATTTGTAGATTGTAAGTTTGTGGAAAGCAATTCGAGGGAAGTGAATTCCAAAGAGTAGTAGCTCTGGGGATAAATGAATTCTGATAAGCAGAAGTTCTGCATTGTGGAGGAGAAAGTGTAAATTCATGGGCGCTCTCAGCTGCCCTAGTTCTACGGGGAAAGATGTGGAGAGGCGGCACAATTGAAGCAAGTTCCTCGGAACAATTGCTGTGAAAATATCTGTAGAATAATGCAAGGGATGCAACGTTTCTTCGTATGGATAATGTAGGAAGGTCCTGTGTGATTGCAGGGTTATTGATTAATCTAATAGCTTTATTTTGAATTTTGTCCAACTGCCTCAATGCAACCACTCCACTTCCACCCCACAGAGGTGAACAGTAATCCATCTGAGAACGCACATGACTTTTATATATCACGGCCAACTGCTCGTCAGTGAAGAATTCTCGAACTCTGTACAGGAGTCCCAGTTTTTTAGAGGCATTCTTAGCAATGCCTCTAACATAATGTGTCCAGCTCAAGTTAGTAGTTAATGTTACACCGAGAATGTCAATACTAGGGGAAGTGGGAATATTTACATCATTAAAAAATATATGGGAGTCAGTGAGATTCTGTCGGTTAGAAAATTGAATGTACTTGGTTTTCTGTGCATTAAAGGAAACTAGATTCTCTTGTCCCCATCCATTAATTCTAGAAAGGTCCTGGTTCAGAGAAATTGCAGTGTTATTTTTGAATTTATAAGATCGGGTTGGGTGAAAGAATTGGTAAATGTGAAGGAACTGTGGAGTGTTGAGTCATCTGCGTAGGAATGTATTGGATTATGAGTGGTAGATATGAGATCATTGATATGAATGAGGAACAGAATTGGGGCCAAAACTGATCCTTGGGGAACACCAGCATTTATTGAGTGAAATTGAGAATAAAGGCCATCTACCATTACACGTATTTTTCTGTTATGAAGATAAGAAGAAATTAGTGGAACTAATGATGCAAGGCCGTAGTGTGACATCTTCGACAATAAGGATTGATGCCAGACTCTATCAAATGCCTTTGATATATCCAGTGCTATTGTATGTGTTTCACCATGTTGGTCTGTAGCTTGGTTGATTTGATGCATAAGAAGGCAAAGCATGTCTGCAGTTGATCGACATCGTCTAAAACCATATTGCCTATCACTGATTAATTTGTTCTTCCTTCCAGAAATTCCTGTCCACAAATGTAACTTTATATATAGTGATTGAAATTATAATACGCCGTGGCTTCTATAGGGTTCAGTTCAACTGACGGTAAATTTCAATGTCTTCACCTTAATTACTCGGCTATAACGAAGATTTTGTACTGAAATATGTTGTTAATTGTGAAAACTTGACATTAATATGACGTAGATATGACGTAGTTTCATATGTTTTCTCTTAAGTATCGATAAATTAGGTGCTAAGGGATTCAATGTACCGTCAGTTGGAAGAAAATAGTGTAGTTCATTTATTTTAAGTAGACCAAAATTCTTGACCACTAGCCTTTATAACTCATTTGGGAAGAGTCAGCCAGGGAATAGGCGTAAAAATTCACAGCCAAATTTCTCTAACCCTTTTTAAGATACAGAAGTTAGAGGATACAATTTCTGGCCTACTTCTAATGACTAAACTATAGTACGGTTGTGGAGCAAGTGACAGACGTAGGCTATATACCGGTATAGTCTATTTTTTTTCCAGCTGAAGGTAAATTGTCATGTTTCTATCTTTGTTACTCGGCTATAAGGTAGATTTTGTAGCGATGGTTATTCTGAAAACTTGGCATTACTATAACACACAGCCATAGTAGTTTCATATATTTCCATTAAGTATCGAGAAATAGGGTGGTCAGTATGGAAGTGAAGAAGTCCTTGCATGACAGTGTGGTAATCCCGACACTGACTTACGGAAGTGAAGCATGGACGTGGTTGAGAGAGTGAGAGCAGTGGAAATTAATTACTTACGAAGTGCGTGCGGAGTTACATGGAGGGATAGACAGACTAATGAAGAAGTAAGAAGGAGGTGTGGTGTGGAGGTAGATGTGCTGGAAAGTGTGAAAAGGAACAACTTGAGATGGTTCGGCCATATGGAACGTATGGAAAGCGAGAGAATGACTAAGAGGGTGTACGAGAGCAAGGTGGAGGGACAGAGAGGGAGAGGTGGAAGGATGGAGTGAGAAAGTATATGAACGAAGGCGGTGCTGGTTGGGGGGAGGAGCGTCGACTGACTGGGGACAGAGGTGCATGGAGGCGGTTCGTTCGTGGCCACCCCTTCGGAGATCACGGCGTCGGGCAATAGATAGATAGATAGATCGATAAATCAGCTAATAAGAGATTCAATTTACGATCTGCTGGAAAAAAATAGAAAATAATGGCTAGTGTTTGTAATATTAAGACTTTTCGTGCCATTTCGTTGTTGATTTTTTTCTAGGCTAGCGTTAGCGAGCCTGTAATATTAGAAGGAATCGGCCTTTGGCCGGGACATTACCGAAAAATTTACAAATTTATCTTGAAAGGGGGTCTAGGGCGTGTTTTTTAAAAGCTTGATTGAGGTCTACGAGGAAACTCAAAAATATATAAATAGATAAATATAATGGCCAAAAAATCAAACACTACCCCCTTAAATAGTTCTCGGGAATATTGGATGGAGATTTTATAGGACGCATCAATCAGATTGCCAACTTACCTACAATACATATCCCAACATGTATCCTTATGTAGGCCTATCCACGATAACACATAGCCTACATTCACGTATATCCATGTATGTAGCCTACACACATCAACATGTATTCAGAGATATCCACTTGAATATACATCCATCCACATGTATCCACTCATATCCACATATATCGACACAAATTCACAGGTATCGTGCCCAATTCAATTACACCCACACACCACTTTATCCATGCACATTCAAATATATTCACACATTCACATTTAACCACTATTACTTTATCTTCTATTTGAATCCACACATATCTACATATAGGAAATCCATATGTAGGCTATATCTACACCATGACATCCTCATACTGTATATTCACGCTTGCAGGTATCTACATGCATCCATTGTATATACACATCCACATACTGTATATTCACACTCATTGACATGTATGACTGTTTTATGTTACTTCACTTCTTGATGTATTCACTTTTACTAATTTCTACCCATTCCTACGTATCCACTAAACTACGTGCCACAAGTACATTCACACATATCAACGGATATAATTATGTACGCAATCCAGAGATAATACGCTGGCATAGTCCTAGTACTGTATACTGTCTTGTATTTCAGGTTACGTGCAGTGTGATTGGAGGTGAAAGGACAGCCACCATACCTGTCATTGTTAGAGTCACGGATATCAACGACAACCCACCGGTATTTTCAGGGCTACCTTACTTTATCACCATCCCAGAGGTAAGCTTAAGTAGAATAAACATATTTATAGTACAGTACTGTATAACTGTAGTTGAACATGTTAAACCATCACGATTCATGTTATTAGATATTATATTGTTTGCGATGAGTAAACAATGCATATAGTTTATGGTTTGTAGGCGTAGATTCATGCAATTTGGCTTGGCCTGTGTAGATTGTATTACAGTCTGAAGGGGGGCAGATCAAGTCACTACTCTGAAGGATAAGAGTTAGCAGATTGAGAGACAAGAGTTGCCAAGAGACTGGAGTAAGACATTCTTTATAATTTTGTCCTCTATGGCTTTCCGGCCACCAAAGGTCTATTTAACATGAAATAGTATTGGTCCAGACTTGTCTTGCCGTTATATGCCTGCTATAGCTAATGAGCTACGTACCTCCACGTTTTAGTCGCTTCTTATGGCATAGGCCTACAGGAGATAGGTCTACTTGGAAAGAGAGCTGCGGCGTTCGAGTGGAGAGCACGCTCACGTGTGAATCTGCTTGACCTGTTTCGATCCCAGCCAAGGCGGACATTTAGTGGGTGTGATAGTACGTCCTAACGGACCTAGCGTGTTTCACATGCTCGCACCCAGTCGAGGGACACCTCGACGACGTATACAGACTAATAACACACATACCAAAGCCACTCCAACAGCTTCCTCTCTCTCCAACACCCCTTCTCCTCTCTACACTTCAGAAAATAGGAAAGTAGAAAGTAGCTAAGAGGTGCCGTTGTAAAGGCTTATCCCTCAATACCTTCACCTGAGTTTTTTTTCGTTGATGCAATTATCTGATTTGTCGAAGGAGGGTTAAAAATTATAACTAAATAGTCAACATGAAATATTTAACTATTTACATAAATATCATCATTTATTGAGTAGCCTAATAGGCCTACCTATTTTCTTTTTTTAGGATGTTTTTTTTTTTTTATTATTTCATAATTAATATAATGCATCTTTCTAGCTATTAATTTGTGTGATTGTGTATGCAAGCACATTATAAATAACAGTATAACGGAAAGCCTTGTGAAGTTAGTCTTTATGGCATGAGCTTAGAGAGGCTGCTTAGTGGTTGTCAATTCCTTTTGCCAGTAGGCTACCGTATTGTATATTCGCATGTCATAAGCAAAACATCTTTTGGTTGTGATGTATCCCAATACCAAAAGTGACTATGGTGTACGTTGTGTGTGGCTGTTCACGGCTCCAGCATTATAAAATGTGTTGTTAGAAGTTTAAGTAGGCTACCGGTAATGAAAAGTGTCTATTGCCAAAATTTTCTTCACCACTTCTCTTATTTAGGTCCAGCCAGTGGGCAGCACCATCTTCAAAAATGTAGTGGCTGATGATCTTGATGCAGGTGAGTCATCTTCACATACATACGTATAACGTTTATAAAAATATAAACTCTTTGACAGTTTTACTTCAACCCCAGCCATTATTGAAATCCTCATATAATTTTCCAGTTCAGTTCAGTTGGAATTCGGGAAGTTTAGCCTTAACGTCTGTACTTCCCTGAGAAGTTTTGTTATTTTTCTTTTTGTGACGTGCTCTATTTGGCTGCAAAAATAATTATACAGTATCTAATTTTTCATCCCGTCTTCTGAAGTCTTGTTTCTACTCTCTTCTTTCTTCAGTCTTGTTTCTTCTCTCTTCTTTCTTCACTCTTCTTTCTTCTTATTTCAGTTCTTTCATTTTTTTTTCGTACTCTCCACATTTGATAAATTGTCTGTTTCACTCTATCGCTGTTTTCTTTGTTGAAGAAGAGGTGTCCGATGACTTGGTTTTCATTTTCAATATAAGGCTGTTAGAACTCGTTTAATCCGCAAAGTCTAGAATATTATTTAGGCTTATTAGAAGCTTAAAAGTTAAGGTTTAATATAAACTTGCACTGTATAAAATGGAAAAGGAATTATTAGAAAAATATATAAGCGATACCGTTTCCTACAACAATATGAAAAAAACATAATTAGGCTACATAACTACATTTTCTGAGATTATGTGTATTAAATGAGTTGACTGAAGTTAACGAATCAAGAACCACATAGTTATGGGGTTAGCAAACAATTTTCAAATCCACACAAAAAATATCATCAATTTAACAGCAGGCGTCCTCATAAGAGGTTTTGGTAGTGGAAGGCGAAGGTCCTCATAAGATTCAAGGCCTAAAAAAATGTCTTTTAAAACACCCCAGTGGCACTCAAAACTAAGCAATATGTGTTTAGGTGAGATAATTCCCCTCCATTACTTGCTACCATTCCTACATGTGTCCCACCCACCCTTCCCCTCCTTTTCCCCTCTCCTCAATTATCACCTATTTTTCCTCTTATTCCCCATTTTATCGAGTAATTTTTGGCGCGAATTTTCTTCCCATGGTCTCTATAGCATAAGCGAGGCATCTAGAGATCCTTGCAACAGAGAGAATTCTACTTAGAGCTCTCAGTGTCCTTGAGAACTCGGGAGGAGAGGATATATGCCGCCGCGGCTCTCCCCTCATGAATGGACCGGTCGGCAATAATATTAAGATGCGAGGAGAGAAAAATGTGCAGCCAAAATTCCCATAACTAATTCCGGCAGCCAGAAGGCAAGAAGAACAACCAGCTAGATTGCTAGAATAAGCACCTGCAATCCTGTTCAGCCGCAATCCAGCACGGGGACCGAGGCAAGACACCGCATCAAAGAAAATGTATTTACGATGGGGCACTATTTCAAACTTCCGAGAGGTCTCCCCCCACGCCACTTCAAACAGAGTTCCCACAACATCCACGAATGCCTGAACAACCAGCGGATCACCGCACAACCGCCTCCCACCAGTGCACCAGTAGCAACCACCCAGCATTCGCTCTGTAACCTGCAACACAGGATCGTACCAAAGAAAATGTATCTTCTAGGGGGAGCTATTTCAAACCTTCGAGAGATCTTCCCCCCCCCCACACCACTTCAAACAGAGTTCCCACAACAACCACGAATGCCCGAAAAATCTTCACCACACAACCGCCTCCAACCAGTGCATCAGTAGCAGTCACCCAGCATTCGTTCTGCAACCTGCAACACGACCAAAAGTGCGAAAGAATAGCGAACACGTGGAGTTGCCCAGTACAAGGAGCCACCCACTTCGCAAGGAAAACCAGTAACAACCACAACATCCTGCATCATGTAACATTAACACCAATAGTGATCCAAACCAGTGCACTACAGAAAATTACATACGACCAATTCCTCTACTCATTTGTTAGTTCCTTATGCAACAAGATGTACTACATTAGTGAGATCTTGGATGAGCTCAACCTCGTTGTATTGTCTCACTGAGACCAGGTTGTTTGGATCTAAATACTATTCAGGCTGCATTGCCTAAAACTCATTCTATAATAAGTGTTCCTAAGGCCTAGGGGAGACCATTCAGGTAGTGGAGTGGTAGTTGTCTACTCCATATCCCTGGCGAATATCTTGCAAATAAGCCCCTCTTTATTGTGAACTGTTGGAAGTGGAAATAAAACTTCATCATCAAATTTTAAGAATGGCAATTGTCTATAGGCCTGGCCATCGTGGAACACATAGGGGTTTTATGGATGAGTTTGGGTAGTTTCTTGAAGAATTTTCTGCTAACACCAGAAGACTCTTGATATATGGAGATATATGTATTACTGGATTGACAACCTTCACCTGAAACCATTCTCCTCTGAGTTCCGTGAGTTGACTGATCAGAATAATTTTGTAAACCATGTATCCCACCCAACTCATATCGTCGAGTTGGTTGTCACTCCTGTGGGTTGTAGTGGTGTTCTGGACGTTGACGTTGAGAATGCTGACTCTACTACCTCTGCTCATGCTTTGATTTCCCTAAGCCACTCATACATGACAAAATAATCAGATTGAAAAATAACAGAAAAATTATACCAGAATTTGACTAGCAGTGGAGTAAGACAGCACTTAGGAAGTATTGATACTTCCAACCTTACTTTCAATGATCGAGCTGGTGGAGGTACAGCCGGATGTCATAGTTTCTAGCCCACTCATAAAAGTTTGTGGACCTCCTATGTTTTTCTTTATGCAATTATAACTATCTGGATTGTTTTTTGGATATGACTCTGAGGGTAGCTTCCTACAGTCTGAAAAGCACGCTTTACTCCGACCCAGTCTAAAGTAACCTGGACTTTATGTTGAGAACATGTCAAACTATCATCCTGTCTCTAACTTGCCTTCATATCAAAGATATTTGAACGTGCAATACTTGACCAACTACTGCCACAACTTCAGCAGAATGAAACTATTCCAATATGTCAGTCTGCTTACTGACAGCATCATTCAACTGAAACAGCATTGATTAGAATACACAATGATCTAGTTGAGAACACCTACAATGGTGTGACTTCATTATTGGTTTTACTTGATCTCTCTGCAGCTTTTGACACAGTGGATCACGAATTGCTATTGAGTGACCTTTATAAATGTGGTGTGCGCAATTCTGATCTCTTGCTTCTCAGGTCGTACTTGTCAGGTAGATCCCAGAGTGTGATGGTCAATCAGACAGTCTCGAACTCGACACCCCTGCAGTATGGTATTCCGCAGGGATCAGATTTAGGTCCTGTCCTATTCTCAATTTATACTAGCAGTCTGTCTCTTCTGCTTCATGCACACGGTGTTATCTATCACTTTTATACAGATGACACCCAGATTTATGTGAAAATCACAAATATTGTTGATACACAAAGTGAAATGGAATTGCTGATGTCCGATATCAAAAAGTGGACGAGAGCAAGTAAACTAAAACTCAATGATGGCAAAACTGAAATTCTCTTCATCCAAGGAAATAGAAGAGCTGATGACGCAGATAGTGCCCTCTCCATTAATATGGCTGGTTCCCAGCTGTAACCAGTCAACTCTTTTCGAAATCTGGGTACATAGGCCTATATGAACTCTAGACTAGATTTCAAAGAGCAAGTAAACCAGACTGTTAAAAGTTGTTAGTACCACATCAGAAATCTCTATTTGGTGAAGTAATTTATAACTAGACGTTGCTTCCTGACGTTGGTTTAATTGTTGGTTTTATCTTGTGTTGATTATTGCAATGCCTATTGGTGGGTCTTCCAAATTATATCTGTTCTGAACAGGCTGCAAGACTCATATTTGGTGTTCCACTTAGAACTCCCACTAGCCTACATCTCATCACATAGACCTTCACTGGCTGCCAGTAAGAGCAAGAATAGAATTTAAGTTGTATTTTATGACTTTTAAGGTTCTCAAATTTGGTGAGCCTAGGTACCTTGCGGAGCTGTTCAGGCGTCCACCGGCACACCATGGTGTACTTTCGCGTCATGACAACGACCCTTTGCATCTTGATGAGCCAAGGGCTTTCCAGCAGTTGTCTTTCTTTGAGAGGTCATTCTCGTACATGGCTCCAAGGTTGTATTAAGTAACACCCATCATTAATCATCAATTACAAACCCCAATGCATTTGAATAAACTAATGAAAGCATATGGTCCTCCCGGGATTCTAACAGATTGCCGCTGTCCATGAGGCAACTTAGTTCTATTGAATGCTTCAAGAGATTAGGTGAGATAATTCCCCTCCATTACTTTCTACCACTCCTACACATGTTGTCCCCCCCCCCCCTCCTTCCTCCCCACCCCTTTTTTCCCCCTCCTCAATTATCCGGTATTTTTCCTATTTCTCGTTATTTATAGAGTATTTTCGTGCAAGGACGGGTGGGAGAGAGGGAGGAGGATGGAGGAGTGTATCTCCGACCCTCTAAGCCAGTCTGAGAGCTCTCCTAGTCTCTCAGTACCATGTCAGACACAAGAGAGGGAGGGTGTCTCTTTCTCGCCGGTCCTGGTCAGATTGCGACCGCGGGGCTAAAATATACAACTTTCACCAGCCAATTGCTGTTACCACTTGTTTTATTGCTTTTCAATGTTCATATGTTTGTATCAAAAGTAAAATTGGCGCATATGGATAAATAATTATGATATATATGGTTAATATGACTATTTTCGTCAGGATTGAACCAAAATACCTTCTCATGGCAGGACGTTTCAAATGCCATAGCTTCGCCTTATAAAGGTTAACAAATTCTTACCCTTAGCAGCGCCTGAAACCGAATGGATACTGTGGGAATGAGTGTCAGTTACATTAAGTTCATGGATTAGCATTCCCAATTCTAAGGATAACATAATTTTGTCAAGTAATTTCACCCAATAACAGCGCTGCGAAAGGAATACTTTTTTTTAAAGAAAAGAAGCATGAACCTTTTATTCGCTTCTCGGTACTGTTCCAAAATTATCTTTTAGTGAAGTAAAGCTCCCTGATTAACATTTTTTAATGGGTTGCAGGTGAGAATGGTCAGGTGGTGTACAGTATTGTACCGAGCGGTGGTGAGACAGATGGGTATGGTTACTTCAGCATCAACCTCCCACACCAAGGCCTTGTCACTGTCAACAGATCCCTCGACTATGAGAGGTCTTCGCTATACCATCTCACCATTCTGGCTTCAGTTAGTATTGATCATGTGTTTGATTAATGGATGAATGTGAATTGACCCATGATTCCAACATTGCTTCATTCAATCATCTCACCATTTTGCTTTATTTAATATTGTTCACATGTTTTATGAGTTATTGACTATAAATTGTCCTCTGATTTTGTCATTGTTTCTTCTTAATGTACGAAGTCTTCTTCTTACTGTATTATTATAATTACCATTATTATTATTATTATTATTATTATTATTATTATTATTATTATTATTATTATTATTATTATTATTATTAGGACAGAGCAGAGGCTAGTGAGTCCCGTCTGAGCAGCACAGCCACCCTAACTGTGAACATTGCGGACAGTGACGACCAGGACCCAGTGTTTGAGTATGCCTCCTGCCCCCGTGTTGGTACCATCTGTGCCAACCCCGAGTATGCTGCCACCGTCACTTCAGGCAAAGTTTCAGGCGTTCTCAGTGTCCGACCGGAGAAGATCCATGCAGCTGATCAGGACTCGCTTGCTACTCCTGTAAAGTAGGTGTACTTAATTAACTTTGACGTATGAAATGGAGTTCCAAATCGTTCTTTATCTGCTTTCTACCCACATCTATTTTTTCTCAAATTACTGTATGCTGAAGTATATCATTAATGACTAAAATAGTTGTGAAATATGATTCTCCCTTTATACCTCAGAATTATTTGTTTACGTATTATGTTGTGCTGATATGAATGTAATTTAGATATATTGTTTGTTTAATATACACCTGATAAATATCTATTGATCTTAAAGTATAGAAACTAAATAGTAATTAGTCATGTGTTGGAAAATATAATAAAGTCAAAATTGTAATTGAAGGGTATAGTGTAATTCCTTAAGCCAGTACAGACCTTTATAACGTTTGCCTCCCTTTGCCTCTGCCAGATACACGTTCATGTCAGGGCGGCCGGCGACATATGGTCATTACTTCTCCATCAACCCTGACACCGGTGCCGTCACTCACACGTCCTCTGTAGACCGGGCTATCACATCACAGTTTGATATCACAGTCAAGGTTGGCAATACCCTCAGACCAGTTTGGTTGAATTTTTATTAAAGATAAATTTTAGATTCATTAATGCTATACGAGAATATTTTACTGCCACTGGCCATAGCGCGGTTGATAAAGCACTCCCCTGCAAACCGAAAGGTTGAGGGTTTGAGGCTTGGGCCAGCCAGTGTGCGTTATTTGCAGACGACAGTGCTGTGGTGGATGGCGTGGGCTAGCAAACTGTGGCAATCCTGTCCACTGAAGTCCCTGAAACATCAGGGCAACCACACTAGTCCTGCTCTTGAGCTGGTAGTGCATGGTGGTAAAAAAAATGCATCATCATATATTAGCTCGGTAAACCCTTGCTAACTCGGACTAATTGGGGGATGGCCACTTCCGAAATGTCTGATTTTCCGAGATTATGCAAATTCCAACTTTGTCCGATTTCAAAGGGTTAAAATGTCCGTATTGGAAGGTGGTGTCCGCGCCACCATAGAAAACGGAGATCACCCCACCACTGCTACACTTTATAATACAGCATTGAATGTGAAATTCATCATATTCAATTTGTATTAATTTCACTCCAACACCAAACACCTCCCAAAGAAATGTATGAAAGCACTGAAAATCCCTGAAACATCAGGGCACCCACCCTAGCCCTGCTCTTGAGCTGGTACTATATGGTGGTAAAAAAAATGCATCATCATCATATATTAGCTTGGTGTAGATTACAACACTGTAATCCCGTCAAACTCAGATATTTGCCAAGATATACTGGGACCTGCCCGAGAGCCTGATGCCATTCTGAGAAGTACAGGTTTTCGAGTAAAATAAGTCCGAATTACCGAAGGTTTACTGTAGGCCTACCATAAACCGGGCCTATGTTTCAGCAGTCGTTCCGCATATGTGTAAAGGTTGTACTTACATTGTTGACAGATTTTAAGCAAACTAGACTGTATTTAGTTCATTGTACATATAAGAATAACTATTATACCTTAAGTATCTGAGTAATTAGCCTTTGTTTACAGTATTGTATCCACAAATTCCAGTAATAGTAAAACAAAACAAAATCCCATGAGCTAATTCTGATCCATTTTTAGCAAAATAGCCAAAACTATAACAAAGAGTGAATTGCTTAGGCTTCATACTATTGTAGCAAGACAACTTTAAGAGGTTTGTAACTCTCAGGTAATTCAAGTGACTGTTGAAGAAATTTATAGAATTGTTACCTCTATTAACACGTACTGAAGCGTCTTCCTCCACACTAAAGGGAGGCTGTATGCTGCATGTGTGAGAATTGTGCTGCTTTATGGTAGTGAGACATGGGCAATTAACGTGTGTACCATTAAGATGATGTATACTGGCAGCCACATTGGCCTGGTCATGTAGAGAGAATGGATGAGGAGAGATCATGTAGACAGCACCGGTGCTGGTGCGGTGAAACTGTGCCGTGTGGATCTGCGCATGCGCGACGACTTTGAATTTCTCCCCTTTAAATAGGCCTTTCAAAACATGTCCAGCAGGCTGTCCCGTAGCTCAGAGCTAACGGCTAGGCTTTCCACCCAAGAGGTCGAGCGTTCGATCCCAGCACAATACAATATTTTTGTGCTTTTATTTTTGTATTATAAAATTAATTTAGGTTAGGCTAGGTTAGGTTAGTTAGGTTAGTCTAATAAACAAAAAAATAGCTGATAAAAAAAAAAAATCAGTCGTCGCGCATGCGCAGATCCACTTGGCAGCGCTGCACCGCACCAGCACCGGCGCTCTGTACATGGCCTCCCATGGATGAAGATCATTGGGTGAAGCACATTAGAAGTATAGAAGTGGAAGTCTGAAAGAAAGAATGACAGTTGCTCTAGGAAGACTTGGGACAAGGTTCTGAGGAGGGATCTCAGAGTTAGGGGGAATGACAGGAACTGTGCAGCATGGAGAACAGCCATATCAGGTGACCAAGGCATGTCTGTGCAAGACACTGAATTACATTATTAACTGATACTGAAGATATTTTAACTTTCTATATGATGATATTATTGCTAGGCTGAGGAAGAGAGTGCAGCTCGGAGATTTGCCACAGCCCGCCTGGTAATCACAGTGGCGGGAGTGGATACGTCACCTCCTATGGTCACTGCATCATCTTACACCGGTACAGTGGATGAAAACTCTGCCCCGGGTACTCCAGTGTACGATGACAACCCTCTAGCGCAGCCAATCCTGTTATCGGTCTCAGATCCTGACTTGGTATGTTTCTTTATTATATTCACTGTAGTATTGGTATGGCAGTGACCTAGATAAATAACATAAATTTGTTTTGTTTAGTACTGTGCATTTGTACTCGATATAATCTATTTTTTATTATTTTCACTCCAACACCAAACACCTCCAATTAAATTAATGAACACCAAATATTTAGTTTATTGCCATTTCTGTGTTGAAGGTATAACTAGTTGCACAGTTGAACAAATAAAAATACTATTATTATTGCAAATGTAAACCTCCCTAATCATTGTAAGTTATATATTTATTTAACTGATGGTAAAATAAACTGTTACTGTTCTTCAAAATGTCTATGGTGGAATATTTTATAATTGCAGCTTGACATGAAAGAGTGTACACAAATATATTTATATTATAAAATAAAATACAGTGTAATGGTATATTAGAAAAGAGGGGAAGTACAATGTTTAAGAAACATAATAAAATATTTGATGAAATATATTTGTATTTTTAATGTGTTAGACATTATTATTATTATTATTATTATTATTATTAGACATCGGGTGAGGCCCCAGCAAGGTACACATGGGAGCTGACAACCACAGCCTTTACTGTGGGTGCTGGTGGCCGGCTGGAGGTAGCGCAGGACAGCACACTCGACCGAGACCCTCCTAACCCGGGACTATACACTTTTCAGGTATGGTATTGAATGTCCAGATAGCATTTAAGAAAGTTCTACCAGTTCCACCAAGACTTAATTTATTATTGACAACCTGTACCACTTTGACTTTGTGATTTGTATGCACTTTGTAAAATGGACCTGGTTTATGTAGCACAAGGGAATGCTCAAAATATTGTTGTAAATCAGTGAATACAAATTTTAAACATTCAATTAAATTTATACCACTTGTGACTGCAACATTGATAACCTATAGGAAGTTGAGTGAGTATGTGTTATTTATTTGTACAGGTGGTAGCGAGAGAAGCCTGGGAGGGTGGTGCAGCCAGTGCTCCCATCACCCTGACTGCGGTCCTTAATGATGTGAACGACAACCCTCCCCGCCTTCCAGTTTATCCTCCCCTTGCTGTCCAGGCCGGGGCAGCTCGTAGGGTCATCTATCAGGTCAGCATACATACATATACATTCCTACATACATTACATACATTACATACATTAAAGACTATGATTTACACATGAGGAGGTCAATCTTTTTGTTTATCTTATAGCGGCGTTCTAGGCAGCTTGGTCTTAGTCAGTCCTTTGGCTGCAAGATCAGCTTGTACTGACTGATCCCACATCTTTCTTGTTCTACCTCTCCTTGCGACTCCCTCCACACTCATAGACTTGCTTTTCTTAACCCAATAATTCTCATCCATCCTTTCCACATGTCCATACCATCTAAGCCTGCTCCTAAATTTCACAAAGCATATACAGTACCTTTCCCTTCAAGTGAAGTGAGTCCTCTCAAGTTTGAAAAAGAAAACAGCTCTCTGAACTCTCCTCAGTTGCATATAACTCTTGCAATAGAGCCAATTCTTTATTATATTGTAGATGCTTCAGAACTTGGTTTTACAGGTTCACAGATGCAAATGGGTTTATACCTGTACTTATTACAGTAACCTATTATGACCTATAACTGTATATTCACAATAAAGTATCTGGCTTTTTAACTTTACTTCATAGCAAGGTTTTATGCCCTGCTGACTGACCTACATTCTGGGGAGCATAATGTTATTGACATTACAATATAAACCTATTTTCAGATCTCAGCAAAAGACAGTGATGCGGGTGAGAACGCGGAGGTGATGTATAGCATTGAGCATGTGTCGAATCGAGGTGGACGAGACAAGTTCTCCATCAACGGCACCACAGGGGAGCTGGCACTGGTCGGGGAAGTTGCTGCAGGGGAACAGTACTCCGTCACTATTAGGGTATGCTACTGCTCTGTCTTGAGTCAGCCACCCAAAAAAAAAAAAAAAAAAAAAAAAAAAAGGAAAACTGGGGATTGGGCCTGAGTATATAGATAGATAGATAGATAGGCCTACTGCTTTGGGCTTATGGAAAGTCAGTGGTGAATGAGAACATTTTGAGAGTGGCAATGATATATGCTAACATATACTGTAAATATTAACAAGGAAAGTCAGTTGACGGCATTAAGGCTAATCATAGCAAAGAATCAGTTAATAGAGTATATTTACTGTTTATGTTTTTTTTTCTTCTTATCTTTAATATATTATAATGAACAAATAAAGTTAAATAGTATTCATTAATAAAATATATACTGGTCATGAGTATTTTTTCTGATCAACTTTACCAATCTACAGGCAACGGACAATGGTGGGCTGTACACTCAGAGTATATTGGAAGTGTTGGTGAACCGCGGCCCCAACACCGGAGGACCCGTATTCACCGTCCCCCGTTACTCCGCCACTGTCAGCGAGGGAGCTCCACTCAAATCAGCACTCATCACTGTATCTGTTAGTGAAATTGTCTTTATTCCACATCTCTTTTTCATCTTTCACTACTTTTGTTTTCACTCATAGCGCACTCATACACAACCTTTAGTCCACACAACTTAATATTATTAATAGTACTCCCGCATCGATTTTGCAGTATCACCCTCAGGCTGAGTGGCAATGTGCTCGACTGGTGGACAGGAAGTTCATATCTTTATTATAATATATTTGTTAGTAGTCTTGGCAAATCCAACGTCAAGGCTATTAACCTAATTGCAATGAGGACTTGTCTATATTGACTGCCATGTCGTCATCCCAACTGCGGTTAAATAAGAAAACGTCTAGAGTCTACTCCTTAACTTGCTCTAGGAGACGTTGTACATTAACCAAACTACCACCGAAGGTGAAAAACGCATAGAAGAGAAGAAAAAGGGATTTACCTGAGATACAGCTGATAGCGCAGCCCGTCTCCTGTCCATGTTTGCATCTGGGCGAACCTGAGCGCATGCGCTGTTGGCCAACCATAATTTTCACCCGCGCCCTCATATGATTCAGACGTCTCTGCCTTGTGCTCTTCCATCCACCCTGTCACCCTAATTTTTTGGCTTCTTTAGCCTTCATTTATGTCAGACAGATACTACGTGGTTTAGGGCACACGTGAATTGGGCTCCAGAATGTTTAGAATGTATCATATGGAGGTCGCGTGTGATAATAGTCTACACCGAAGGTTCGGGGGTCGCCTTGCTTCCCCCGTCATGTTTATTCACTCTTTCTCTTTTCATATTGTCTTTTCTGTTAGTTCTGGGCATGGTTTTAGCTTTTTAGTAGGTCTAGCCTAGCTGGTTTTCTCATTCAGGTTTTTGCTATGCCCAGATGAGTTTTCCTGTTTTCATAGCCTAGGTGTTTATGTTTGGTAAAAAGCAGAAATTCGGTGGTGGCGTTGCTGTGTTGTAGAGTTTGTGTCGGCCGAATTATAGCGTTATTCCCGAGTCGCCCCTTTCGTGCCTTCATTGCGTCTCAAGGGGCCGGGCGTAGTGTGATTCAAGATTCGTCACACCACAGGGTTTTTTCGCACCTGACACATTCTCTGCTGACAGCTGACAACCCTTTTTCTCACCAGTGTTCATTTGCTGGCTTTTGTTTTTTGCCTTGCTGTTTCACCTCCATCCTTTCGCCCACCTTGATCTCGTGCCTTTTCATGCTGTTGGCGAGATGTTGCTGTTTTGCTAGCCTATACCTCCCTGGACTTGGTTAGGCTAGTGGGTGGGGGGGGCGGCACTCCCTGCTGTGTCATAATGTTTTTACCAGCTGGAGCCCCCCCCCTCCCCCTCTTCATCGCCGGATTTAGGGCACGATTTCGGTGGGCATTCATCCTCTTTATTGCACTTTCGGGGGTACCTTCGGGGTCCCCATGTGTGCATAACCCCCTACCTGCCTCGGTTTCTTTCCTGGGCTATGCTCGTTCTATCGCGGGTAGGGTGGATCCTGGGGCAATGTCCTCGCCTCCCCTGGTGTGTCTTTCCTGCTGCCCAACAACCTTTAGCCTGGTTGGTTGGGCGTTTGTTTCTCGGAAGATACTGTAAAGCTTGTGGGCCACCATGCACAGCTTTAGAGGAGCCTGCTTTTGCTGGCTTGTTTTTCCCATTTACATTTCATCTCCATCTTTCGCCCGCCTTGAACTCGTGCCTGTTCATGCTGTTGGCGGGATGTAGCTGTTCTACTAGAGGCTAGCCTGTTCCACACTGGACTGGGTTAGGCTAGTGGGGCGCGGCGCTCCCTGCTGTGTCATATTGTTTTTCCCAGCTGGAACCCCCCCACCCACCCACCCCCCTCCCCCTCTTCCTCGCCGGATTAAGGGCACGATTTCGGTGGGCATTTCTCCTCTTTCATGCACGGTTCAGGGGTACCCTTCGGGGGTCCCTGTTTGTGCAACCACCCTCCCTGCCACTGTCTCTTCATGGGCTATGCTCTCTCTCTGTGGGTTGGGTGGTTCCTGGGGGATGTGCCTCCTCTACCCTGGTGTGTCTTCCTTGCCCCTCCCTTTACCGGTTGAGTCGGGATACTATCAAGGACGACACTGCTTAGCTTGATGGCCTTTCCAAGCTTTGAGATCATAAGGATATGCCCGCTTTTTTGCTCAGCTTGAGGGCCGACACACAAGCTTGGAGATCATGCTCAGCTTCTTGGCCCTCATACACGCTTGGAGTTTTTAGGAGTGCTAAGGTTCCTGGGGGATGTGCCTCCTCTCCCCTGGTGTGTCTTCCTTGCCCCTCCCTTGACCGGTTGAGACGGGTTCCTGTTCAAGGAAGACGCTGCTCAGCTTGATGGCCCTTCCCAAGCTTGGAGATGCTATAGGATTCCTGGGAGATGTGCCTCCTATCCCCTGGTGTGTCTTCCTTGCCACTCCTCCCTTGACAGGTTGAGATGAGTACAGTACTGTTCAAGGGAGACACTGCTCAGCTTGTAGGCCCTCACACAAGCTTGGAGTTCTTGCTCAGCTGGTTGGCCATTGCACAAGCTTGGAGATCATAAGGAGTTGATATAGGAGTCCTAGCGGATGTGCCTCCTCTCCTCTGGTGTGTCTTCCTTGCCACCCCTCCCTTGCTAGGTTGAGTTGGGTACTGTACTGTTCAAGGTAGATGCTGCTATGCTTGTGGGCCCTCACACAAGCTTGGAGGACATGCTCATCTTGTTAGCCCTCTCACAGGCTTGGAGATCATGGGGAGATGCTAGGTACCTGGGAGATGTACCTCCTCTCCCCTGGTGTGTCTTCCTTGCCTCCCCTCCCTAGGCTACCTTGCCAGTTTGAGATGGGTAGGCTACAGTACTGTTTGTGGGAGATACTGCTCAGCTTGTAGGCCCTCACACAAGCTTGGAGAGCTTGCTCACTTGGAAGACACTACTCAGCTTGTAGGCCCTCTCCCAAGCTTGGAGTTCATAGGAGATGCCCACATCCTTGCGGCCTGCTTCGGTGTTGTCTCAGACCTTTTGCTTTTTTGGTGTGGCCCTGGCCTCGCCATGGTCCCGCAATTTTGCGGAATTCCGCGATTTTGCGGGATTCCCGTGAATTTGTGGGATTCCCGCGATTTTGCGGAATTCTGCGAATTTGCGGGGGTCCCGTGAATTTGCGGGTTGTGGTGTCACATAGGCCACACCTACATGGGCCCGCAATTTTGCGGTGGTGATTAGTTTTTACTTCTCACCAATGCTGTCATTTGTCTTCCCTGCCTACTTTTACAATGACATGGATGGTGTATGGCTGGTGTTTTGCACACACCTTCTACATCTGGTTTGCACTGTTTTTCCTGTGTTATTGACCCGGCATTTTGGATGTTGAGTTAGTGTTTAACGCTTTCTCCATCTTTGCCGGTTCTCCCAGGCTTCGGCCTGCCCTTCATCGCTGCCCCTCCAAAGTGCCAGTTTGGCTCCTCCGCCTGCTGTTCTACCTGGGGGGAAGGGGGGTTGCCCTCCTCCACCGGTGGGGCCCCCCCCTTCCCTTCCTCTGCAGGCCTGGTGATCCTCGCGATTCCTCTTCCTCCTGGACTGCCTTCTTTTGGAGTGAGGGGGCCCGGGTGCTGATGCCCTCCGAGCCCTGGCGTGACCTCTTCCTTCTGGTTGGTCTGTCCCTCTTTGTGTCTACCTGCTGTGCATGGCATTCTGAGGTGACGTTCGGGTTACGGACGCGGAGGTATAGGCCTTCCCCGAGCAGGGCGGTCCGTCAGTTCTTCTCAGTGGGCCCAGGCCTCCATCTGCCCATAGGCCCCTGCTCTGGTCGGACTTCGGCCGCCTGGTCGTCCTACTGGTTGTTCGGTCCCTCTCGGTCTTGTCGAGACTGTTCTTCTTGGGGCCGGCCCTGCGCGAGGGCAGTGTACCTGCTCTTCCTGTCGTGCTCGTTCAACCGCCCCGTTTGGGGCCTGGTTGTCGGGGTCCTGCTGTTTGCTTCCCGGAGCGTCGACGTCGCTGTCTCAGAGTCCCCTTCGCCGCGCTATGGGCTATGTGCGGCGGGTTTCCCTCCTGCTCGCTATGTCCTTCATCCCCGTACTACCGGTGGTGCTGTGCGTGGCTGCTCGCCTTTGCCTCGCCGTCCGGTCCACGGTCTGCTGCGGCTCCCTGTTCGCTGGGCGTCTGGGCCTGCTTACTCTGCGCTCTGTCTACAATGGGGTGGTTTGCTCCGTAGCACCTGGGTGCTGCACGCCTACCTGTCGGCTGCCCCTGCTTCCAGCTCACACTGTCGTGCCGTGTCACGGCGGAAAAATAAAACAGACTCTACATGGTTGCAATATCTGTCAGCCAGAAGAGCCGTGGTCCACGCAATCAAAGATGAAAAGAAAGTGTATTATCAGGGAAAAGTTGACTCATGTGGTAACGACCAGAGTAGGTTGGCTTCAATTGTAAACAGTTTACTTGGAAAAACAAGAGTCAGCTTAAGACCTTCTGTACCCGATGCCGAGTTGGCTGCCAACTTTGTGTCATTTTTTGCTGACAAGATAACTCGCATAAGACAGGAACTGGATGATGCTTCTGTTGGTGAAGAACTATCAGTTGTACTCCAACCCCGACACATTCCTAATAATGTCCTCTCATCCTTTCACTCAGTAGAGGTGGACATGATCTCGTCCTACATAAGAAACGTCAATAAAACATTTTGCCCGTTGGATCCCATAAATGTTTCCAAGCTACCAAGAGTCTATGATCACACAGTTGAGTTTATTTCCAAAATAATTAATAAGTGCTTCTCTGAAGGTAACTACCCACATTCTGAAAAGCATGCACTACTCTGACCTAGTCTAAAGAAACCTGGACTTGATGTTGAGAACATGTTGAACTATCATCCTGTCTCCAACCTGTCCTTCATATCAAAGATATTAGAGCGTGCAATACTTTACCAATTACAACCACTACTTCAGCAGAATGAAACTATCCCAATTTTTCAGTCTGCTTACCGAAAGCATCATTCAACTAAAACAGCATTGATTAGAGTACATAATGATCTAGTTGAGAACATTTGCAATGGTGTGGCCTCACTATTGGTCTTGCTTGATCTCTCTGCGGCCTTTGACACAGTGGATCACGAGTTGTTATTGAGTGATCTTTATGATTGTGGTGTGCGTGACTCCGCTCTCTTGCTTCTTGGGTCGTACTTGTCAGGTAGATCCCAGAGTCTGATGGTAAATCAAATGGTCTCGGACTCGACACCCCTGCAGTATGGTGTTCCGCAGGGATCAGTTTTAGGTCCTATCCTATTCATAATTTATATCAGCAGTTTGTCTCTTCTGCTTCGTGCACATAATGTCACCTTTCACTTTTATGCAGACGACACCCAGATTTATGTGAGAATCACGAATACAGTTGATATACGGAGTAAGATGGAATTGTTGATGTCTGATATCAAGAAGTGGATGAGAGCGAGAAAACTTAAACTAAATGATGGTAAAACTGATATTCTCATCATCCGAGGAAATAGAAGAGCTGATGATATAGTAGGTGCCCTCTCCATCAATGTGGGTGGATCTCTGTTCGAAATCTGGGTGTATATGTGAACTCCCGATTAGATTTCAAAGAGCATGTAAACCAGATAGTTAAAAGTTGTTACTTGCACATCAGAAATCTCTATTTGGTGAAGCCGTTTATAACCAGACGTTGCCTCCTGACGATGGTTCACTCATTGGTCTTCTCTCGTGTTGATTATTGCAATGCCCTGTTGGTGGGTCTTCCAAATTATATTTTAAAGAAAGTTCAGTCTGTTCTTAACAGGGCCGCAAGACTCATTTTGGTGTTCCACCTAGAACTCCTACTACATCTCTTCACATAGAACTGCACTGGCTGCCAGTAAGAGCAAGAATAGAATTTAAGTTGTGTTTAGTGACTTTTAAGGTTCTCAAATTTGGTGAGCCTAGGTACCTTGCGGAGCTGCTCAGGCGCCCACCGGCACACCATGGTGTAGTTGTGCGTCATGACAATGACCCTTTTCGTCTTGATGAACCAAGGGCTTTCCAGCAGTCTTCTTTCTTTGAGAGGTCATTCTCCTACATGGCTCCGAGGTTGTATAACAGGTTGCCGCTGTCCATGAGACAACTGAGTTCTGTTGAATGCTTCAAGAGACAACTTAAGACTTTTCTCTTTGAGAGAAGCTATGATCTTGAGAAAGGTGTCATGACAGATGGCTATAGAGTTTAGGCTATTTTGCCACTGCTAGTGATTGTTAAATGTGTGTTGTATATAAGCTTTCTTTTGATGCACTGATTTTGTTCTTTTTTCTTTCTCTTTCCGAGCGCTAGTGAATTCTTCGGAAAAATTGGCGCTTATGAGAAATAAGTAACATGCTTATTATTATTATTATTATTACAGTACGCTGTCCACCCGCTCGGCCGGGCCTCATCGCGTTGGCCCCGCTGGTGCGAGGCCGGTCAGCCCTCTCCCTCTGGTCGCGCTTCGTCGGGGTGGACTCCCCCAGATGGGTGGTGGTGTACTCACCTAATTGTAGTATACAGGATTTGAGCCTAAGCTCGTGTTGTCCTGTCTCTCTCTCTACATTTATCCAATTTTGCTTTAAAAGTTTGGATATTTCTTGCTCCCACCACCTACCCATCCAACTTATTCCAACAATCAATGCTTCTATACAGGAAGCTGAACTTTCTTACATCAGACTTACATACTACTTTCCTCAACTTACATTCATGACCCCTGGTTCTTCCCTCGTCCCTCACCACAAAATCTCCCTTGTCGATCTTCTCAAAACCTCTCACACACTTAACCTGGGAACTGCGGGGAGACTCTTAAGAGTTCCCCCGGCGGACTGCGGGGAGACTCTTATGAGTGAGTGAAAAAGAAATCAACTTTTGACATCGAAAAAAAAAATATATATTTTTATTTTTTTATTTTTTTATTTTTATTTGGCCCCTGGGCCATGCAAAATCTCAGTCCTCTACCTCCCCTCCTTCCCCACTTTCCTCCTCTCCTTCAGTTATCACCTATTTTCCCTGTTATTCCCTTATTCTGAGGTATATTTTCGTGCTAACATTAGCGAGTTGCAAGCAGGGTGTTGTCATCACTGATGGCAAGCGAGTGCAAGAGAGAGAGAGAGAGAGAGTATCGATCGTCTGTGTCTCAGTGGCCTTGGGGGAAATTGGCGGGAAAGCAGGTTGCCTCACCCATACATTATACAACTCGCGGGCTATATCTCCGATTTTGACCATCCAAACGCTGTTTTCACTCGTTTTATTGTTGTTTCAGGTTAATACCTTTATAATCAACCCATAATAGGCGCATATGGATAAGTATTAATGCTATTAATGGTACAATGAATATTTTAGTGACGGAAACACCTCAAATACGTCAGCACAGGGGGACGTTTCCAATTACCCCCATGCGCACTTGTTATAGTTAACATCATGATTATGTCACCTCTCTCTCTCCTCTCCCTCAGCGTTGGCAGCTTTAGCCTCTCCAATCTCTCCTCATATGGCAGGTCTCTAAGGCTAGCTATCATCTTAGTGGCAACTCTCTGAACTCTTTCCAGTTTTTTATTATGTTTGATAAGGTGTGGAGACCACACCACTGCTGCATACTCCAGTCTGGGTCATATTATTGTCCCTATTATTTTTGCTAACATCTCTTCATCTAAATAATTCAGAGCTATTCTCATGTTAGTCAACACTGCATAGGTTTCATCAGTTATTTTATTTATATGCTGTTCAGGTGACAAGCTGTCTGCCAAGGTCTTTTGCTTTCTCAGCTTTACTAATTATTTCATCTCCTATTTTGTATTCCCAAGAAGGTCTATATTTACTTTTTCCCATCTCAAGAACCTGACACTTACTCGTGTTGAATTCCATTTTCCAAGTTTGACTCCACTCATATAATTTATCTAGGTCTCTCTGTAATTCTTCACAACTACTCCTACTTGTAATATACTTCATTAATTTTGCATCATCAGCAAACATAGATATATATGAGCCTATTCCCATTTGAAGGTCGTTGATGAAAACCAAAAACATGATTGGGGCCAACACCGATCCTTGAGGCACTCCGCTTTTTACCCTTTTCCACGAGGAGAACTTTCCTTTTATTACTGTTCGCATTTCCCTCCCAATTAAATAGTTTTCCATCCACTTTAATAATACTCCCTCAACCCACCCCACAGTCCTGAGCTTCCACAACAATCTCTTATGAGGCACCTTATCAAATGCCTTCTTGAAATCAAAGTAAATACAATCTACCCACCCCTCCCTCCCTTGTACAATGTCAATTACCCTATCATAGTAACTCAACAAATTTGTGGTACACGAATGACCTTTTCTGAATCCGAACTGCTTGCTTGAAATTATTTCCCTCTCCTCCAACATACCCACCCATCTTTTTCTAATAATCTTTTCACAAAGCTTGCATATAACACTCGTTAAGGATACCGGTCGATAATTTAGCGGGTCTTCTTTATTTCCACTTTTATATATTGGAGTTATATTTGCTTGTTTCCATTCTAAGGGAAGTTCCCCCTTGTTTAATGAGTGTTGAACAATATTAAAAATAGGTCTCACTAGTTGTTCAGAACATTCTCTTAACCCGGGAGCTGCGGGGAGACTCTTAAGAGTTCCCCCGGCGCACTGCGGGGAGACTCTTAAGAGTCAGAGAAAACAAAAATCAACTTTTGACATCGAAAAAAAAAAAAAAAAATTTTTTTTTTTTTTTTTTTTTTGCCCCTGGGCCATGCAAAATCTCAGTCCTCTACCTCCCCTCCTTCCCCACTTTCCTCCTCTCCTTCAGTTATCACCTATTTTCCCTGTTATTCCCTTATTCTGAGGTATATTTTCGTGCTAACATTAGAAATCCGATTGGAGGGTGTGGTCATCACTGATAGCAAGCGAGTGCAAGAGAGAGAGAGAGAGTATCGATCGACTGTGTCTCAGTGGCCTTGGGGGAAATTGGCGGGAAAGCAGATTGCCTCACCCATACATTATACAACTCGCGGGCTATATCTCCGATTTTGACCATCCACACTCTGTTTTCACTCGTTTTATTGTTGTTTCAGGTTAATACCTTTATAATCAACCCATAATAGGCGCATATGGATAAGTATTAATGCTATTAATGGCACAATGAATATTTTAGTGACGGTAACACCTCAAATACGTCAGCACAGGGGGACGTTTCCAATTACCCCCATGCGCACTTCAGAGGTTAATACCCATCCAGCAATGTTATCTGGGCCCATAGATTTTCTCACGTCCAATTCTTCCAACAATGATTTTAGTTCATCCTTGTTGACTTCTATCGACTCTAGTCCCTGTATCTCGTTCAATTTCACCACAGGTTCTACATAGTCATCCTCCTCCACAAACACGGATGTTAATGTATCATTCATAATTTAACACATACCCACTGTGTCTTCATATAATTGACCCTCTACCCTAAGCTTTGTTATTTTGTCCTTTATTTTTGTTTTGCCATTGATATAACTAGAACAGTTTGGGTTCTTTATTACATTTGTTTACTATATCTTTTTCAAAGTTCTTTTTCTCCTCTCTTATAGTCTTGACATAGTTGTTTCTAGCATTCTTATACTCATTCCATTTTTCCTCAGTGTGTCTCCTTCTCACTTTATTCCATGCAGAGTCCTTTTTGTTCTGGGCAATGTGACATCGATGTTAAACCACTCTTTCTCCTTGGTCTAACGGGCTAAGGCTCTAGCGCTATGTTGGTGACGACTAGCCGCGTGGGTTCGAATCTCGGCTATGCTACGACAGTTTCCAGTGCTATATAGCCTTCGTCGCTTAGTGCTGTAGAATTAATTACAGTTGGGGATATCCCCCAGATGAAATTAATTCATAAGGTTATTCAACCTTATTCCTTAGCCAGCTTTCTATCCTTAAATGTTGGTACATATTTATCTACCCCCTCCCTGTAAATATCTAGTAACATGGTGTATTTTACCTGAATATTCTGTTCTTGCTCAATAAATGACCAATCTATATTTGCAAAGTATCCTCGTAATGATTCATAATCCGCCTTACTATAATTTAGTCTATATTCCCTATGTTCCTCCTCTCTGCCTTCCAGAAATTCCACTGTCAATTCAAATTCAATCACAGCATGATCGCTTTTTCCCATGGGACTCAAATATGTTAGGTTCTTTATTTCTTGGGGGTCTTTGGTGAATATTAAGTCAAGTCTTGATGGTTCATCACCTCCTCTAAATCTTGTATTTTCCGTAACGTGTTGTGTTAGTAGATACCCCATTGTTAGTTCAAGAAATTTGCTACCCCAAGTATTTTCATTTGAACCCGCATCCAAACATTCCCAATCCACCTCCCCACAATTAAAGACCCCTGCAAGACTAAGCCTATTTTTCCTTTTACAAATAATTTCTAACATTCGCAAGGTTTCCAAATTAATTCATTATATTCATCATTGCTCCAAGATTTAGTCTTAGGAGGTAAATACATTGATACAATGTCCAATTTTGACCTATCATTATCCTCAATTTCAACTGCTACCACTTCAGCAATGCTATCACCAAGTTTTAATTCTTTAGCAGTAATTTTATTATCTACCATGATCAACACTCCTCCTCCTGGCTTTCCTAACCTGTCTCTTCTCCATGTACTGTATCCCGCACAACTAATTATATTTGTGTCTACCTCCTGGTTAAGCTTAGTTTCAGTCAAACATACTACCCCGGGCCTCTCTCTCTTTACATATTCGTCAAACTCAATCTTTTTGGAAATTAACCCATCAATATTTGTATACATGAACTTAGCATTACCAGTATTTTCCCTATTTTTCTCGTCCCTGCCCGTTCCTTTCACTCCCTCTTCGTCAGGGGGGGGGAGGGGGGGGGGGGAGGTAGAGCTTGCTCGTGACACTCAGAGCCGTTTCGTAGGGACTTCCACGTCTCAACACGTGTCGGATCTCCAGGTCGGTCTTCTCGCCTCTCAGACTGGGTTGCTTACTTTGTCGCGGGAGTCCCCACTGACTTTTTCTCCCTTGCGCCCGTCTTCACTGGGCACGAGGCACGTGGGGCCGAACGGTTACCAGGTGGACTCTACCCTAGCGACGTGGCCACCATGGTCGCGTCCATGCACGGGTAAAGGGTAGTTCCGGTGGTGCAACTCGGCCGCTGGATTTTCCTCTCTCGTGTTTTCCTGGTACCGTAGTCTGCCTGTGACGCAATGAGTCCGGTGCTAGTTCTGTCCGCCCTCGCCTGTTCTCTCATGAGCACTCGGTTTCTCGTGCTGTTGGTCCTCATGGTCCGACTGACGCTACGACCTCTGTCATAGGTGATGTTGCGGGATCTGCCGGGTGCATTTTGGCCCTATGCTGGTGATACAGGCTCTGGATCCTCTCCTGCGAGACGCTATCCAGCTCCTGTTTTCCCTGGACGTAGTCTCCTACACCCTGGCTCGGTACGTACTGGACGCGCTCCCTGTCGGCCGCCACGTTCCAGGTTGTGGCTCGTCCCATGCAACGTTTACCGACCCTTTGGGACTCTGGGTCGCTCAGGGCTCTCTCTCTCTCTCTCTCGCCGCCCGGGCCCTGGTCTGCCCCACCACCGACATTCTGGTTAGTCACAGATTCATCGTGTGTGGTGGCTTGGAGCTCCCACTATTCCATGGGCCTTCACCGTCAGGGCTGGTGGTCGGGTACATGCCCCTGCACGTCGATGCTCTCGACCTGTTGGTGACATTGTTATTCCTGAGGGTTCACGCAATGACCCTTCGGGCGAGTCGGTGCCTTTCGTGGTGGACGCTCTGTGCATTGTTACCGCAGTCTGGGACCCTCCACGTCTCTCTTTGGTCCTGGGTCACTCAGGGCACGCTCTCTGCAGCCGTGCCCTGGCCTGCCCCTCTGCCGATGATCTGGGTGGTTGCAGATACATTATGCAAGGTGGCTTCGGGATCCCGGTTGTCCATGGGGCATCAACGTCTGGGCTGGCGATCTGGGCACACGCCCCTCCCAGTCGATGCTCTCGGCTTGTGGTGCCTTTGTTCTTCCTGTGGGTTCACGCGTTCGCTCTTTTGGGCGAGTCGGTGGCTTTCAGGTTGAACGTTCAGTCGGAGATCCATGGTCTCCGCGTGCAGAGGTCGTCCGGGTCTTGTCCTCTGTTGGGGATCGCAGAGCCGTTGTTCTTCCTGACGGACAGGCACTGCGTGTCCCTGCGCTCTTCCTGCCTGCCCGTGACTTCCTGTTATCCGGACAGGCTGTTCTGGCAGGGTGAACGCTGTCGCATACTGTCTTCGTCGCCCTGACTGCTTCTTGGGGCGGTCCGGGGCTCTCCTTGTTCACCTCATGGGGGTTGCACACGTTGCCTTTGTCCCTATCCCTCCTGTCTCGCACCCCGGCATTGGTTCTGGTTGCATTCGCGGACGTATAGGGCAAGGTGGCGGGGCTCTTCGTCTTCCTCCTCCGGTCTCACTCTTGCTGTGCGACACCCCCCTGCAGCTCCGACAGTTCCGCGGCTGGGTCTGGTTGCTACCGCCCCCGTGGCTGGCACTGGCTTGGTGCGCCCAGCTGCGGTGAGGGCGCCCGTTTCCGGTGTCCCTGCCTGTCTCGCGATTCCTCTTGGGCCGGGTTGGCGACCTCGGGCCCTCGTTGACGTTCGCGGGATCGGTTGCTCCCGGTCCACGGTCGGGTCCTCCCTCTCCCGTTCCTGGTCAGACTCTCCATGGTCTTCTGTGTCCCGCTGGGCGTCTCTTCCGCCCTGGATGAGGGACGTACACCTTTAGCGCTGCTTGCTTCGCTTTTTCCGCGCCCGTCACTTCCTGTTTCGCTCTGTGCGCTGCCGCCTGTCTGCCATCCGGGTGGTCTTTGTGTCTCTGGCTGGGCTGGTCGTTCCACCGACCGTGCTGGTTTCCTTCCTGAAACCGGCCTTCCGGGCTCGCCTGCCGCCACGCCAGCCCCCTCCTCTGTGGGTTCTAGACTGGACTCTAGACCTTCTGGCGTCGCGGATCTCCACACTGGACGCGACGCCGGTGCTGTTGCCCGGGAGTCCTTTGCCCTTCGTGGCGCTGGTTTCTGGTAGCCGGGTGGCGGGACTGGCTGCCGCTGGCTTTCCGACGTGGCCGTGCTCGCCTTGTGTGCTCCTGGCACGCATATGTGGCATCTTTCGTGCCGGCTGTGTGGTTGTCACCGAGGCCTGCTGTGGGGTTGTCGAGGGTGCCGATTGGCCGCCTCCTTTGTCGGGCAGTTCGTGCTGGTTTCCCTGCTTGTGGGGATTCTGCACATGTTCTTCGATCCTTTGCAGCCTCCCTACGGTTCCTGCACTGTCGATCGTTGCCCGACATTGCCTCTGTGTGTTTGTGGTCATCGGTCACACCCTTCGTCTCCTACCTCTCCGTGTCTGTCGTCTGACCTGCCGGGCTGGTGATCGCTCTCGGGGGCCTCATTTCCTGGTGCCCTGGCTGGGTCCCTGGGCTCCCTCCTCGTCATTCTTTATTTTTCTTTGTTTTCTTTGGGAAAAGGGAGGGGGTACGGGTTACGGACACTGTGGTCACGAGCTTGGGTATATTTATATATTCTGTATACAGTACAGTATATGTCCCATGTGACCTACTTTTCCTATGTTTGTATGCTGGTATGCTGTTTATATCTGCGCTTCAGAAGAAATGGATTTTTATACGGTACTGTTGTAGATTTTTCAAGTTTTCTCCGATGCTATTAATGACAAAGTCACACTGACAAAACTGCTCTTTTTAGCTACTCCTCAGTTTTTCACTCTTTTTATTAAACTCTCTTGTTTATTTTGTGTTCTTTGTCATTCATATTTTTGCTTTGCATCCGTATTTGGTAATTATGCTTGGATGTCCTCCTCTAATTTGTTACGCAGCCTTGACGTTGGATTTGCCAAGACTACTGTACTAACAAATTAGGAGGTTTGACGTACCTCCCAACCTACCAAATAGGAAACCCTACTATTTGGTAGTAGTCTTGGAAAATCCAACGTACATAGTACCCTCCCACAAGCCCACCCCACCCATCCTCGCTCCTCTGTCTACTCTACGTGGAATTATGATGGTTGGCCAACGGCGCATGCGCTCAGGTTCGCCCAGATGTAAACATGGGCAGGAGACGGGCTGGGCTATCAGCTGTATCACAGGTAAATCCCTTTTTCTTCTCTTCTATGCGTTTTTCACCTTCGGTGGTAGTTTTGGTTAATGTACAACGTCTCCTAGAGCAAGTTAAGGAGTAGACTCTAGACGTTTTCTTATTTAACCGCGGTTGGGATGACGACATAGCAGTCAATATAGACAAGCCCTCATTGCAATTAGGTTAATAGCCTTGACGTTGGATTTTTCAAGACTACTACCAAATAGTAGGTTTTCCAATTTGGTAGGTTGGGAGGTACGTCAAACCTCCCAATGTATACAGTATACTGTATATATATATATATAAATATAACATTGACAGCTTTGTCCTTCTGCACTGGTATCGACAATGCCATATACTTTTGTTGAGTGAACCCACAACCCCATATGCTAAGCTGAGGCGACGATTGACATCTTAGCCCGACTCACCACTTTTATGGATCACGCTACATTTATCCAAGATCTCTAAGTCCTCACCACATGCATGAACAGATTGCACTGCATCATCCAATAAGTCACCAAATGCTTGGACTTTGGTCTTAGTCCAAGAAACCTTTAAACCCAGCAGCTCCGACTCTTCATGTAGCCTAGTGTCTGAGAACATCCAACGTCTCTGCTAAGATCACTGCGTCATCTGAAAAATCAAGATCAGTGATCTTGAATTTGCCTACGTCTGCTCCTTAGCATTTCTGCCCAACTCTCCGGCCCAGTAACCAGTCCATTCAAGTGTCGAAAAGTGTAGGTGGTAGAACTCGCCCCTGTCTCACACCTGAAATCACAAGGAAAAAGGAGGTTGCTCCACCACCACACTTGACAGCACTCTCTGTTCCTGAGTAAAGTCCAGACACCAGGTCTGGTTATACCCTCCGTCAATTTGTCCGCACATGCGTTAACTTTCCTTGTCAGCACTCTAGCGGCTAAATTTCTTCATTGATTTTGATAAGACTTATAACATAGCTTCACTACTTTGGACAAGTAAGATCCATAATGGGCCCTGTTGAAGCCGATCAAATAATTATCAACAGTTACAAATGGTAAGGATTTTGGATGGCATCTATGGGCCCCAATATGGAGTTTAGGTGACCTTAATGGGCCCCTGTGATCCTATCGATCACATATTTTGAACAAACTTTCTACCACTCTGAAAGCCACTAATAATTATAGTAAAATGTCCCGGACTTCCCAAATTGATCAATTCCTTGAATGTGACGATAGTGCGTTGTTATATGTGCAATTAGTTTGCTTGGGAAACAGATTAACTTGCTCATGTAGTAATGTACACCCTATGTGGTTGATTGTGTTCTTTTATTTATGAATTATTATTTGCTTAAGCATTGTTTCCACATAGCAATTTGTATTAGTTGTTTTGTCTTTTTACTGTGTTCGTCCAAGTTTTGGTTTGTTTATTTTGCTAGTTTTACAATTTAATTAACAAACAGAGCTTACTCTGTTTCCAGTTTTGAAGCAGCTTAATTAGAAAAAATGAATGAATAATGATGATAATAATATTGATCATTGCTATTGTTTCCTTCTTTCAGGCCTTAGATCCTGAAGGTGATGATACCAGATTCTCATTTGTGGGCGACCAAAGTGAGTTTGACATTGGTGGTAATTCAGGTACTATACGGGTGGTCAGTCAACTGGACCGTGAAAGACAAGATTCATACACTCTGGTAAGTTAACATTATTTAACCCCTTCTATTATATACCGATACGTCTTTATTAATTTATTCTGGCTACTATTAATCGATTTTATTCAGTTTAAAAAGGGTCTCCAGCAATGAACAGGCATCAAACTATCTCACTTAACCCCTTTCACTACCACATATTCACTTTTAACTGAACAAAATTGTCTAAATATAACTCTGGTAAGTTAACAGTATTTAAGGGAGCCCATCTCACTTTTTTTCTCTTGCACTCCCTCTCTCTTTGGCTTGTATCCATTCGGCCCATTTCAGCCTACTGTTTCTCCATACAATGCTGGCTCGCTATCGCTCGCCAGGAAGAAATCGACACCTAGATGGGGATAAACGTCTTTAAAACAGTTAGCTGAATGGGGCCGAATGGATACAAGCCATGGAAAGAGAGTAAAGGAGAGAAAGATAAAAAAAGCCGGTGACCCCCCTTAAAATAGCCAATCCTTTACTTTAGTTGAGCATAGGATGATGTCTTATTCATTAATTATCAATATATTGTTATCTATTATTTTAGTGAATAATTTGATTATTTATAATAATGAAAATTTGAGTGTGAATGGTCATATGTAATATATTATAAACAACAAAGGTGTTGTAGGTGTGAGGACCCATCATCCACTCATTTTATTACAATGGTAGGGTGAATACAGCTATGCTCTGCCACGGTGTAAGCAGACCCAATGATTGATTTATTGACTTTAGGTAAATTTTACACAGATTAAAATTTTAAAGTTCCTAATTAAGTTGTGTCCTCATGGGAAAATGCAAAAATGTAACGCAGTGTAGCCTGAAGGTCACCAAGGTCTAGACCATGAGTCAACCAGGCTATGGTTGCATCAACAGGAAGATCTGTAGGCTGACCCAATTTCCATCTCCTTGCTCAAGGAGACAGAACAGCTAATAGTGTTTGGGGAAAACGTTAATGCATTGAGCTGGGCTTGATCTCATGACCACTGGGTGTGACTCCATAATGCTGTCGACTACACCAGCTAGCTTCTAATCACTACTGTTGAAATTTGTTAATGATTTTTCACCTACTATTCAGTACCTTAATTAATTAGATTATCTTATTAATGTTATTATTGAAATGTGTGTATAGGTTGTTACTGCGATTATTTATGGAACCTAATTTGCAGGTAGTGAAGGCAGAGGACCCTGAAGGTATGTATAACACGGCCACAGTCAGTGTCGTCATCCAGGACATTAATGACAAAAACCCAGAATTCATCGGCCTTCCATATTCCTTCAGGGTCAATGAAGGGCTGGAAGATGCCGAAGTTGGCACTGTCTCGGTATGTGGCTCATCAAGTAGTATACATAAAAACTGTACATACATACAATTTTAAAGGCCGCTTCACCCACAGAGAGCGTGGTTTTAATCTCTTTACTGTAGTACAGTACAATAAAGACTAGCCACAACACAGCCCCATCATGTCTTCACAGTGAGGTCGAGGGTTTGAGTCTTGGGCCAGCTAGTGTGAAATTTGGCAGACGCCAGTGCTGTTGGTGGACTTGCTGGCGCGGTCTAGCAATCTGTGGCAACTGTTTACTGAAGTCCCCGATCATCAGGGCACCCACCTTAGCCCAGCTATTGAGCAGGGAGTGCATGGTGGTAAATCTGCATCATCATTTGGTGAACTGAAATTATCAGAGTGAGGGTTGGTGTCCTCTACTTCCCATAGTCAGTTCTGACTTTACCTTCTTCATCATTCTTATTTCTATCATTTTTCCTGAGAATGGTGAAGGCAGTGAAGCCATAATGGAGCGCCCAATGGTTCCTTGCCATAGTGTCCTACTCTCACAGCCCACTCGCTCAAATGGGCCTTTCTCTCTCTGGCGCGGGGATACAGGGACCCAACTGCCCGCATCTTCAGTAGTGTAATCAGCCTCTGTAGCAGTTACAGTGATTTCTTGTTACTTTCTAATTGTAGCACGGTTAAAGCTGGTGTGATGCGGATTCGCTAGGTGCAAGTGCTTCAGGGGTACTTTGTTGAGCCTTGCTGACACACTGTTAGCGCTATACCAACATCGGCCACTGTGATGACATTATTGGGCTGTGTTGTGGCAAGTCTTTATTGTACTGTGCTGTAGTAAAGAGCCTAAAACCATGTTCTCTGTGGATGAAGCGGTCTTTAAACTTGCATGTATGTATGCATGTATGTACTCCATATTATCAATATATTGTTTAGTTTTATGGAGAATATTGATGTATAGTGGTAGTATATATGATTATTTATATTGACCCTCCAGGCTTAGATCAAATTAATATTTATGGCAGGTTCTTGGTATACTCTCAATAGCTTGGGAAAAATACAGAAGTGCAGTATAATAAAGAAATCCAGGGTCATGTGATTACCTTTCATCAAGTTTCATACTTAAAGACCCATCCAATTCCAAGAAAATCCCTAGTGGAAAAATTAGAAGGGTCATGGCATGAGTATTAGGAGCAATAACTCAGATATGTGTACAAATAGACATGAATGACATGGCCATGTGAAGAGGATGGACTCGGATACAGTATCGCGGCCATTGCCTCTCTCTTTTGGACATCAGTAATTGGAGGGAAATCTTTTTTGAGAGAGAGCAAAATATATGAAAGTTGTGAAACACTTTAATCTGTCAGACTTACCAACAACTATATTATTTGCATGCCCCATATACTGTACTTTGTTGATTATTTTGTGTAGATCAAATAGTGTATAATTTCTTGCTATTCAGGCTGTGGATGATGATGCTGAAGAGAATGGGGAAGTGTTCTACTCTGTACCAGAAGATTCAGCATTCACCATAGCAACCGTTACAGGGGAAATAAAGACTAAGCAAGCATTGGACTATGAAAAGCAGCAGGTTAGTTTGCCTAGAACTGGTGTAATTTTTCTACCATTATTGCAGGTATTTTGTTTTAAGCTAAAACAATTATTACCATACCTTATAATATAAGGTATGTTAATAATGCAGAGATGGTCAGCAGGGCTGTCCAAACTCCCCTTAGTCCAAATAAAGCTTGAGACCCGATGTTGGTGGTCTGTCGAATAATTGTAGCATTTGGTATTTCATACGATTTCTTCTCCTCTCGCTGGACGACATCTTGGGGGAAAGTTTGTCACCCTCACCTGGGCCCTGGAGGTCACATTTTGGCCCTTCCGGCTCTGGGCAAGGTTAGGGTGCCACCGGGACAGGGATCATCAGTGTCACTCCACAGGTGGGCGGGCGGTGCCCAACGTGATTAATAGCTCTTTTTGGGGGGTTAATTCTCCTGCTCTGTCGTAGAAAACTGGATTGCCTCGGGTGTGACAGGAAACAGCATTCATGGAGGGCTTGCCTAGACTTCTCTGGTACTTTTCTGGTATCATGATGATGGTGATGACGAAGATGATGATGATCAGTAGACTTGGGCATCACAATTAAAATATGATTAATTTGTCTTTACATTACCAGTGCTCTGGAATGAATATTATAATTTATATTATCATCAATATATTTTAAATATGTATTACATTACTATTTAGTAGTAGCCTCTACTGTAGCCTCAGGTAGATCCCAGAGTGTGATGGTAAATCAAATGGTCTCGGACTCGACACCCCTGCAGTATGGTGTTCCGCAGGGATCAGTTTTAGGGCCTATCCTATTTATAATTTATATCAGCAGTTTGTCTCTTCTGCTTCGTGCACATAATGTCACCTTTCACTTTTATGCAGATGACACCCAGATTTTTGTGAGAATCACAAATACAGTTGATATACGGAGTAAGATGGAATTGTTGATGTCTGATATCAAGAAGTGGATGAGAGCGAGAAAACTTAAACTAAATGATGGTAAAACTGATATTCTCATCATCCGAGGAAATAGAAGAGCTGATGATATAGTAGGTGCTCTCTCCATCAATGTGGGTGGATCTCAGCTGCGACCGGCCAACTCTGTTCGAAATCTGGGTGTATATGTGAACTCCCGATTAGATTTCAAAGAGCATGTAAACCAGATAGTTAAAAGTTGTTACTTGCACATCAGAAATCTCTATTTGGTGAAGCCGTTTATAACCAGACGTTGCCTCCTGACGTTGGTTCACTCATTGGTCTTCTCTCGTGTTGATTATTGCAATGCCCTGTTGGTGGGTCTTCCAAATTATATTTTAAAGAAAGTTCAGTCTGTTCTTAACAGGGCCGCAAGACTCATTTTTGGTGTTCCACCTAGAACTCCTACTACATCTCTTCACATAGAACTGCACTGGCTGCCAGTAAGAGCAAGAATAGAATTTAAGTTGTGTTTGGTGACTTTTAAGGTTCTCAAATTTGGTGAGCCTAGGTACCTTGCGGAGCTGCTCAGGCGCCCACCGGCACACCATGGTGTAGTTGTGCGTCATGACAATGACCCTTTTCGTCTTGATGAACCAAGGGCTTTCCAGCAGTCTTCTTTCTTTGAGAGGTCATTCTCCTACATGGCTCCGAGGTTGTATAACAGGTTGCCGCTGTCCATGAGACAACTGAGTTCTGTTGAATGCTTCAAGAGACAACTTAAGACTTTTCTCTTTGAGAGAAGCTATGATCTTGAGAGAGGTGTCATGACAGATGGCTATAGAGTTTAGGCTGTTTTGCCACTGCTAGTTATTGTTAAATGTGTGTTGTATATAAGGCTTCTTTTGATGCATTGATTTTGTTCTTTTTTCTTTCTCTTTCCGAGCGCTAGTGAATTCTTCGGAAAAATTGGCGCTTATGAGAAATAAGTAACATGCTTATTATTATTATTATTATTATACAACGTAGAGCTATACTGTATACTATTGTATAATTCCGCTCCGCTCTGGGAGCGGCCAATTATCGAAACCACTAGCGCGATTAATCGATAACTTCTAGAGTAGCACCTACATTCTCTACTAGGTACGTTGTACACACTTTTGAGGCCACTAGTTTAAAGAAAAAACGAAAATATGGGTGAGAAAGAGAAGAGGAAGTTGAAGAATTTTGCCCATCTGCAATCTAGGCTCCTTACGACTTCTTCGTGAGCTTCCCGTGCAACCCGACCGGGTTAATTAGATCATTCTTTCTCGCGCTACACTCGGAAGTAAACACGGATTTTATGTGCTCTGTTTTTGTGCCTTCCATTCCTGTCTACTTCACTTTGGGTGAGCTGTGGGCCATTTTTTATGGCTCCTGAGGTTCTAGACAGATGATCCGTGATGCAGGCACGCTAAAAATGGGCTCTAATGTGTTTTATTGGAGTGTAGCTACTTTTTTTGTCAAGAATATTAAGTGCGGGCGTACTGCCAGCCTTGTTTACACTACGCGTAGTGGCGTCGAACCTTTCCCATCACGTTCCCGTCTATTTTGACTGCCTTTGGATATAAAAATACATTAGCCTAACCAAACAACCTAACCTAACCTAACCATCCATCAACATACCCATATTCCTCACCAAGCCCTCTATAACCCATCATCTCCAGACATCACCTTTTGCTCCCCAGAACTCGCCCCCACAACATCCTGGAGGGTGGTCAGAACCTTAGGCTCTGACCACCTCCCGATCATTATCACCACCAAAACCAGACTCACCCCAGCTAGCCACAAACACACATACACCAATTATAAAAGAGCTAACTGGGAAGCATTCACAAATGAGACAGAACAACACTTCACAACTCTAAACAGTACACCCATCACTAACATCAACAATGCTGTACACATACTCAATAAAACTATCCAAAATGCTGACAAGAAACACATTCCAAGAGGTAACAGAAAAAGACACAACCCCAACTTCACACCAGAAATTCAAAACCTCATCAGACAACGCGACATACTGACACACTCCCCAGCACCCCACACACAAGACATCACACAACAAATTCAAGCACTCAACACCCAAACTAACAACAAAATACAAGAACAACAAAAACTAAATTGGAATAACTTCCTACAAACACTTGATCACAAAACAAACCCCAACAAACTCTACAAAACACTAAACAGCATCACACTTTCCAACAGCAACACAACACAATCACATGCTGCAATCACAACAACAGACTCTACTCCTTCATGTAAACAACAAGCAAACACTCTCATCAATCACTTCTCACATGTCAGCCACCTAAAACCTCACAAAGACGACCGACGTGTCATCCGACGTAAGAGACAATTCCCCACAGACCCTGACTATACAGTACACCCTTCACCAATCACCAGACAAAGCATATCATCAACAATCTCAAGCACTCACCCGCCTGTGGCCTAGACAACATAAGCAACATACACCTCAGACACCTGGGACCACAAGGCATACAAGCACTCACTAACATATCAAACTACAGCTATTCACATAACACAATACCAGACATTTGGAAGCATGGTATCATCACATTCCCCAAACCCAACAAAGACCCCATGCTACCCTCCTCGCACCGCCCCATCACACTCCTTTGCTCCCCCTCCAAAGTCATGGAATGCCTAGTATAACAACTAATTACACCTGACCTACCCCTAGCTCCAACACAACATGGCTTTAGGCCACTGCACTCCACAAACACTCTTCTCACAGACCTTACACAAAGAGCTTTTGACGGCATCAACTCAGCTAGACCACCACACAGATCACTATTAACCACACTCGACATTAGTAAAGCCTTCGATGCCATCCCCCGCCACAACCTAACAAACAAAATCTACAACACAAACATGCACAATAACACAAAAAGGTGGCTGGCCAACTTCCTAGCAGGCAGATGTGCACACGTATCTTTTGCCGGTCAGTCATCTAAAATCAGAAACTTTCCAAACGGAGTCCCACAAGGATCCGTCCTATCGCCCGCACTCTTCAATCTGTACATGCACGATATAACTACACCCAATACGCCCCAAATAAACTTAGCCTCCTATGCAGATGACATAACACTCACATGCCCACACCATGACCCAAAAAGAGCAACAGATCTCCTTCAACCCTATCTCAACACACTACATGGCTGGTGCACTACAAACAGACTTAATCTAGCCCCAGCCAAATCCACCGCAACCCTGCTCACAAGCTGGACAGGAGAACACAATACATCCCTCAACTCACCATAAACAACACACCCCTAACACATAAACACACACCAAAATCCTAGGAGTAACATATGATACTCATATGACATTCAAACAGCACACCACAAACATTAAAAAGAAACTGACACCCAGACTTAACGCCCTCAGGTCACTTGCTCACACAAAATTTGGACACAACAAAGAAACTACCACCACAGTATATAAACAATACATAAGATCAGTGATGGAATACGCAAGCCCAGCCTGGGCTTCTAACCTAGCTGAAACACATCATAAGACCTTACAGACTATTCAAAACAAAGCCCTGAAGATCATTACAGGCTGCACAGCTACTGCACCAACAGATCACCTACATCAAGAAACCAAAATCCTCAAAGTCAAAGACCATCTGGACATGAGAGGCACTCAATTCCTGGCAGCAGCCTCCACGAACCAAGACCACCCACTAAACTACATGGCAACACACCCACGGACACCAAGAAATATCAAAACAACACCCAGCACACGGTATCACACACAAGTATTGTCCTCTCTCCCTCCCTGCCCACCGCGAACCAACTTCCAGAAGCACATCCATACTCATATCTCTCGCCGATCCATCCACTCACTCACAGACAACACGCAGCTGCATGCACGACCTCCCGAAATCCATCCTTCCGAATCCTCCCTTCCTCGCGAGGACAGAGTCCACCTGGCCAGGCTGAGATGCGGACACCATCCAGCTCTCCTGAGCTATCAGAAGGGACTGGATGACTCCGTTGTCGACGCCTGCCCGGGATGTAACACAGCACCCCATACCATTAAACACATCATAGAAGACTGCATTTCACACAACCACTTACGCCAACGACACAATCTACACTCAATGAGAGCTCTGTGGGAAAGCCCGATCGTGGCCATGGCCTTCCTCAGGGACTCGGGGCTGTTCGGCCAGGCAGCTTAGGGAACAACAACAACAACAACCTAACCTAACCTAACCAGTATTTGACAGGGGGCAAATAGCAGAAAATATAGCGTCGAAATAGACGGGAACGTAACTGCGAGCGCACAACATGACAACCGTACACCCGGAAACTATATCCTTCCCCTTTTTTTTTTTTAGGTCTAGCGCCACCCGTCAGGTTAACTCACCTGGTTAACTCAACTGGTAGGGCCGCCAATCGGTAGCGCATGACAGGCCAAGGATTAGGCAGCCCAGGAGATAGCATGACACGCCAGTCAGATGCAACATTTAAATGTACTGGAGATGCTTGACAATGGGGTGACTGGTAGTGTGTCGGACCAATAATATGATGGGGTAGTTTATCAGGGGTTGAGATGTTGCTAAAAAATGGGAAGGGGGATTTTATGGGTTGAAGAGTGAGTTGTGGAGGTGTTGGGTCAATTTAGATTTGAATTGAGCAGGGGAGGGGGAATCAACTATTTCAGCTGGTAGGGAGTTCCACTGATGGATTATACGACAGGAGAAAAACCTTTTTCTTGCTTCGGTTTCTGTGTGGGGAACAAATATCTTGTATTTATGACCTCTTACTCCTTGGTGGGGTGACATAGTGAACAGGTCATGGGGTTTAATGGGCGAGAGATTATGGAATATTTTGTAACACTGAATAAGGTCAGTCCTCAACAATCTACCTTTAATTGAAAACAGGTTTAAGGTAGAGAGACGATCATGATAAGTGAGACTTGAGTGGTTGGTTACTTGTTTCGTCCATCGACGTTGAACAGACTCTAGAAGATTAAGATCGCCTTGAAATCCAGTATTCCAAACAGGAGAAGCAAAGTCAAGCAAAGGTCTGATGTCGGAGATGAGGAGGGAGATCATAAAGGAAGGTGAGCGGCATATGGTAGATTTTAGTAGGTTTGTAGCTACTCCTCAAGCTTTAGCCACAGTTTCTCGAATGTGTGAATGGAATCTTAATTTAGTGTCTATGGTAACCCCTAGATCTTTGTGTGAAGATACTATACTTAAAACATTTCCATCTAGATGATAGATTATAGGTTTGACTCCTGTAAGGAGATAAAGAAAACCTAATATTTAGTAGTGGCCCCGTAATCATTGACGAACATGCCTATTACATAAGGCATCCTCTTCAAACACTAATCCGCCGTAGTTTGAATCTACCGCGCAGAGCATTTAAAAACTGAGGAGCCTTCATCATGAGCGCACGCGACCTCACTCATGGCTTCAGTCATTATGAATTGGGTTCTCACTACGAAAAAACTTCGTAAAAAATAAAAACAAAAAGAAAATAAGAATAACTATCCAATAAGCTTTCCATCATATCGTGGATGTACTTGTGTGGATTTCTGACCAGACGCTGAATCAGGCGTCATTCCTCCTTCACTGACATATCAAGTAAACCAAAATCCTTAATACATCAACGAATGGGAAGGGGACGGTCGGGAGGGCCCCAGTCGTCAATGATTACGGGGCCACTACTAAATATTAGGTTTTCTTTATCTCCTTACAGGAGTCAAACCTATAATTTATTAGTGGCCCCTCCATCATTGACGAACATGCCTGATATCTAAGACTGGAGGGGGACATTCGTAATCATATCATAACTCTAGAAAAGCAGATAATAAAAACAACCACATAGTATTCTTACTTTTGAAAAATGTATTTAATACGGCGTAGGCCGGAAATATACAAGAAAAAGGGGGGTTCAGGCAGGTGCGTGCTTCAAAGAAGCCTGCCTGACAAAAATAGGTAACCCTGAAGATTCTGAACACAGATCTGTAGTTACAAAAGGCACCCCACTCAACGAGTGGTGACAAATAATAAGTTATAAGTTTATATGTGCACATCATAAACCCCAAAATACATGTGGAGATCAATTGCTAATGAACTCCATTGAACTAATGTTACATTGCTTTCGCAGCTAAAACTACTATAACAACACCGTTGTTTTGTACTAAACTTTGTACTAGCACAAATTCTCTCAGAGAAATTTTTCATATCACATTTCAACCTTAAATTGTATCACAGCTCTCATACTCCGGCGGGGTCTAGGGTGTCCTATGTCAACTGACTGCACCCCCCCCCCCCCTTTCCTTGAAAATAAACATAAGTGACTGCAGGGCCACCTAGACCCTCTGCCTTAAAGCTATACATGGTAAGGAAGGTTTGTCTAGAGCAACTGACAAGTATCTAGAGAGAAACGTATGATTAGACGCCCACAACTGTGTGGACGCAATATCTTCAACTGAAAAGTTTTTCAGGAAACGTAAAGAGGCCGCCCACTTGCGTAAATCGTGGGCCCTACCCACAACGCCGGGATTACTCTCTTTAATGACTTCTACTAGAAGAGAGGCTAATCGCCGTTTAAGTAAGCGTTTACCCGTACTCGCTACCCATAAAGCACCTTGGGGGTTATGAGGAGCTATTCTTAAATATTTGGTTAGAGCTTGCACTGGACATAAATTATGATGCACCTTTCCCCTTTTTAACGCCGGCACCGTGAATTCAGAAAACACGTGTGCACTATGCTCATTCTTGGCTACAAACGCCGGGGAGGGTGCAATGGAAATTGAATCATTAAGTCTACCAAACCTAAGACAATTAGGTGTGTTGCTCATCGCCGCCAGCTCAGACACTCTGTTTCCGGTGGCCAAAGCCAAAAGGAAAACTGCCTTCTTTAAGAAGGCAAAGTCTGCAGTATTTTGATACAGACGAGAATGAAGTAAAGACAAAGCTTTGTCCAGAGACCAAGTAGGCATGAGCTGACGGGGAGGTGGGCGGAGTTTAAAACACGCTCTCATAAATCCTGTTTCCTCCGCCACCGGTATGGATAGACCTGTAAGGTCGAAAAAGGGCACTCTAATCGCAGTTAAGTGATTCTTCAAAGTAACCACAGATAAACGTTTCTGCTCAAACAGATAGTTCAAGTAATTAAAAACCAATGCCACTGAGGGTACAGTTTGTTCCGTTCTAACAATCCAAGAAGTAAAAGCTTTCCAATGAGATTGATATTGTCGCTTAGTAGACTGAGTATATTGATTGAGCAATTTATTGGTCACATCCCTACCGTATGGTGCTAGCCACTTGGCCTCCTGAATGTCCATAATGCAAAAGTCAGCGAGGTCTCTAGGTTGCCAATCGTGTCTAAGTGGAAGTACCCGACCGGGAGCGATACCGGGTCCGGGCACCACATTATTAACTGCTGGCACCACACCTGCGCTGGCCACAGGGGCGCGATTAGCGAGACTAAGCCTCGATAAACTCGTAGTTTGTTCACTACGTGGCACATTAGTGACGCATCTGGCGGCGGAAACAGATAGATGGAGCTCCATCTGTTCCAGTCTGTCACTAGGGCGTCTGGCCCCCCTGCCGGCGTTATCGTCCGGGGGGTGAGGTATAGAGGGAGGTTGAGAGTCACCTCGGACGCAAAAAGATCCACTTGTGGATGGGAGAGCTCCGCAATCATTAGGTCGAAAATGGGTTGCTTGAGCTCCCATTCTACTGTCGTGCTCTGTCTCCGGGACAGAGCGTCTGCCCAGACGTTCGCTACGCCTGGGAGATAAGATGCGTGAAGATAAATATCTAGACTGGTGGCTAGAACAAAAATCTCTTCCGACACGAGTAGCAACTTCCTTGACCTCGTTGACCCTTGTTTCTGAATACAGTGAACTGCATTCAGATTGTCCATTCTGAAGGCCACTGACTTGCCCCGTAACGCCGGGCCGTGAGCCTGAAGGAAATACAATGGGACTAGTAACTCTTTGACATTTATGTGAGAGATTTCTAAGTGGGACCAAAGTCCCTGACCCTGGTGCCCCTGATTTGACTGAAATCCCCACCCTATGGTGCCTGACGCATCCGTGTCTACCCATACCGTTGGAGGAGGAGAGGTCCATGACATGATTGAGTGCAATGTTTCCCTCTTCGCCCAGACCGCTAGTAAGGTGTGGATTAATTTTGGTATGGGCCATAATTTTCCCGCCGGTAAGAGTGGGAAATATTTGTTGCCCTCCAATATTAATCGTTTTACTTTCAACCGGCCCAACTTGACAGTTAGCTGAATCCAGTTGAGAGAGCCGACCAGAGACTCCCAGACTCTTCGTGTCGTAGTCAGACTGTGAAGAAACCTGAACAGTTTCCTGCGAAACCTGTTGCGATTGTCCACACTCTGACTCAGAGTGAGAGCGGCGGTGTCCCAGACCAGCCCTATCCACTGAATTACTCTTGAGGGAACAAGGTTTGACTTTACCAGATTTACCTTGAAGCCTAGAGTTTTGACATGATTTAAAATGATATTGACATGTTTTATGCATAATTGTTGTGTCTCTGCCACCACCAGCCAGTCGTCTAGATACCACAACACTCTGATTCCCTGTTTTAACAATGGCATCAGGGCTTGCCGGACTAGTTTCGTGAATAATCGAGGTGCTAGGTTCAAACCGAACGGCATCCTCTGAAAAACAAAATTTTGGTGCCTGATCCTCAAGGCCAGAAACCTTTGAAATCTTTTGTTGACCGACACGTGCCAATAGGCGTCTGTCAGGTCTAGGGAACACATCCAGCCACCCGGCGGAAGTGTTAGCCTGATTTGATGAACTGTTAACATTCTGAAAGACTCGTTGTAAATGTGAAGATTCAGATACGACAGGTCTACGACCGGCCTCATCTGAACACTGTCCCGTTTGGGAACCAAAATCAGTTTTGACGTGAATACAGGGTAATCTGGGGGGTACCGGGATGATGACATTCTTGGCAATCATCTCCTGGACCAGCAACTCCACCTCTAATGAAACACAATTTGCCGTTGTCGGCTGACGTAAGCGAGGTCGCCGGAGCCACTGCCAAGTGATGCCTTTGCGTGCCACCATCCGTGCCCAGGTTTTTAACGGCCATGCCTGGTGACACTTTCGGAACGACCCAGTTAGCAGACAAGGGTTCGCCGGCTGTACTTCCCTCGGTTCCTCCGGCTCTAAGGTAGGCACTGGGAGTGAGAAAGACTTTAGTTTTTTGATGGTGGGTTTGGTGGTGTTGGACGCTTCGCCGGCTGGCTGGTGTGGGCCGAAGGCTGGCCCTGCCCCGGCTTATACTGGCCGCGTCCCCTCTGTCCTGAAAACCCTCTCTGTCTATGCCTGAACTGACCCAGGGGGGATTGGGAGGACTTAGGCGGAAGAAACGGCTTAGAACCCCCTGGCTGAGCTTTAGTAGGAGGCTTAGGTTTGGGGAAGTTAAATGCGGGTTTCTTAGCCTGTGCGGGACTGTGCTTCACGGCCTGTGCCATGTTAAACACTGTTCGCCATACATCAGGGGACATTAAAGAAGGTGTAAGTACTGGGGACATTACCACCTGGTTAGCAATGCGATCAGGCAGCTTGCGAACTAATGACATTCTAAGATCCTGTCGTGCTCGCACCGCCTCAAGTAAGGCTGTGCGTATGTCACCTAAGGATTGAATTGACGACTGAAGAATCAGACGCCGGGATAATTCAACTGATCTTCGAGCATCCGCGTCTGCGATTGCCTGAGTAGACCTGAGTAAAGACTTAGCCACCTGTTGAGAAACCTATGTACTGTGAAAACAGGCGGAAAGCTTTTCCCCTTAGCCTAAATTCTCTGTCTAGGTGAGAAGGGGTAGGTGTAATGAATGGTTCCTTTAGTTCACAAAGATTAATCTTAGGGGCAGCTAAAAAGGAAAATAAAGCTGACGGAACTCCGCCGGCAGGACCGACCGGCCTGGAGAACCATGAATGTGTATCCTGAGGGATCTGGTGGGAAGATTTAGAAGTGAAAGTGGTTGCAAAGTTTTGAGCCTCTACCTCCCAATCCACCCAAGGTCCTGGTCCTAACTGTCCCACCTTCAACACTGGATTAGCTGTCTCGTCTGTGATGGTCTGTAAATCTAGTTCAGGAGTAATAGCCAACAGAGCCTTAATAGCATTAAACCCATCCAGCTTAGACCAGTCTGAAAAAAGTTTTGAAGCTGAGGCAGGGGGTAAAGCAGGCTTAGATGCATAAACAAAATAATCCTGATGATAATAACTAGGTATAGCCTTGATATTTACGTCCAAAACATTACCCAAGGCATCCAACCCTTAATTTCTTAGACTTATTTCCCTGGATAAACCACTCACGTGGTACCGTGAGTTCCCCTGACAAGGTAGGCTGGGCAAGCTCTGGCTTAGAGGGGTTCAAAGGGACCCATGACTCGTCTGGCCCATAAAGCAGGGGCATAGCTACCTTTCTAAGAGGCGCTTTGTCTAGAGGGGGTGGATTAACATCCGTAATGACCCTGACATTTGACGTAGTGAATGCCGCCGTAGCTGGCTTAGAGCTCCCTGCCGGTGACAGAGTAGGAGGGTTAGGAATCTTAGATAAATCGATTGACGTTATCAGAGGCCGTACCGCAGAACCGATCAAGGGAGCCCCCAAGTCCATTGTGGGGTTTTCTCGTTGTTGATTAAAGAATTTTGATAGAGCATGAGTAAGTAACCCATCAATTTCTTGTGCTGTAACCAACTGGTTAGGTGCAGAACTTTCAGGTGAATTAGTATTATCATGGGCGGCGTCCCGGCCTGAGCCTGACCCTTGTCCTTCCCTATCTGAAATTAATGACACTTCATCATGTTCCTCCCGATCCTCCTGAGAAGACCCCGCCGAGGCAGGGGCACCTTGTTTCCAAGATAAATCAGGGATAGAGGATGGGGTCGCCGCGTCCCTGTGGACATCGGCTACTGTGTGACTCGTATGAGTCGGACGTGGATGGTCAGACCCTGGCTGAGCAAATCGCCAAACACCGAGGCTCTGGCCTACGCTCTCTTGAGAGTCTGAAACATTCTCAATTATTGAATATCCTGAACTTTCCATTTCTAGGGTTAAAATATCACTAGGTAAATCTTGTTTAGGGACAGGCGCTTCACTATACTCTGAGGCTGTAACAGAAACATTGTCAGGTGTAGAGGTACGATGAGATGGCACTAGACTTAGTAGAATGTCGAGAGGACTTCTTATGGGAATCCTTTTTGGAGGATTTGTGGCTACGGTGTGACGGCGAACTGGACCTAGGTTTGGAAGAATCACCACCATGGCACCTGGGGGAAGCTTCAGTCTTGCACTTCTTACTAGCCGGGGAAGAGGCCCGACTTGAAGACCGTTGTCTGAGGGGTGACCTTGACCTCGATCTCGCCTGCGACGAGGAGGTGGCTGCCGGGGGAGTAGGCTCTCTCGGGCGTTGAAACGTCTCCACAGACGATACAGAATCCTGGCTAGTCTCTGTCGGCTTCAACCCTTACTCTAGAGGTACGTTTAGGGGGAGGGTGCTCTGACAGCAACTTATCCCAAAGTGGGACGTTGTCACATTGAAGTGACTTATGTGCGACAATGGTAGTGTAGTCCGTCATTTGTTGTCTGACCTCTCTCAACGCTACCGCCGCGCGGTCTTGTCATTGTCACCCGGACTTTATTGGTTAATTGGGAAGCAAAAAGAACAACCCTTACGTTTAACCCAGAGAACGCCCCTATGAAGCGTTCTCAGACATCTGACCACACCTTATGCAAAGGGTATGTGCAAAAGAATTGGGATAATGGCCCGGCGCAAGTAGTGGGTAATTGCACCAGGGGTAACAAAAACTGGGGTCACATTAGCCATGACAGTGAAGACTGGTGTGAGGATCTACTACCGCCGGGTTCTGTATTGGTCGCTCCGGAGCTCAGCTCATGGAAAAATAAGAGCACCAATTTCCAGGAATTAATGCTCATAAGAAGTTCACAAACCAAAGGTGTTCGCATACAAGTGTTGAATAACCCTGCCGGGGTAACTGGGATGCAAAGACACAGCTAACACATACATTCGCCAGGGGGGGGGGGGGGGGGGGTGGGGGGGGGGGGCGCGGCTGGGTATAAAGAGGCTAAACAAGTCTTTCTTAGTCTAAGACGCATGAAAATACCCTCTGATATAATGAAGAGTGCCATGTATGGCACTAATATTCTGTAGAGGTGGTGACTAGTCTCATAGATTCAATTTTGTAACAAAGCCGCCTTCCTCTCATAAAGACGGGCCGGCCCTTGAATATATTTTAGTATGTAATAGCCTCAGGGCAGGACATATAACGTAGATCTGATCTTTTTTAACGAGATTGTCCTTGCAAACGATCGTCGTAAAAATAGAAGGCGTCGGCGATACTGAAAGTATCACGTCCAATTAAGGTTAATCGCAATTGAATTTGGTTTAAAAATTCCTTAGTTCCTTTATCTTAGGGGGCACGCCGCCGGGTGTGGAAATCGATTTGGTTAAACCTCAGCTGAATGCCTAGTCAAATGCCAAGTAAGACGTCAAGGCAGCGATACCATCAGAGTATCACTCACATGGATTGGTTAACTATAGTAGACGCTTAAAGTGCGTTTTAATCCACCGTCTGCTAAGTCTGCACCGACACGCGACGTGTTTAGAAGTCTAAAAGTTTAACAGAGACTGGCCCACAAGTTCCTGACCCGCACCTACTTTGTACAAGATCGCCGGGGAGGAACGCCTAAAACAAGCAGCTAGGTGTTGTTCGCCCGTGGTTTGTCGCTAAGACCGATGTATAAAACCTATAAAAAAGCGAGTGTTCTCACGAACAGTCGTGTTTCTTTATACAGGTATAAGTAAACTAAATAATATATGTACCAGGATGGGTACAGCCATCCTCGCTCCGGGAATTTATAAAGGAGGCTCTGAAACTCATGCAGTCTCCCACAGATACGCAGTTCCTGGAGAGCCAACAGACACCCCTCACGCCTCGCCCGGGGAAACGTGATAAAGCGAGCCAGTGTTAAAAAGCCACGGTGTGGTCCTACAGACTGTCGCATCGGTCAGGAGTTTTTCCACGGTGAAACCGAGAAAACTCAACCCGCCGGAAGGCAAACCCCACCCTGGAACAGACACCATACTGAACAATACGACACGAGTAGAGACACGCACGAGCTAGACCAAGGTCACGAACATAATCCGTCGAATTAGCCAATACACTAACTAGAAAGCCATACTCCCGAGCGGGAAACCAAATATAGTCCGATGAATTAGCGCATACACAACTAAAACCCGGATACGCACATGACACAGTAGGCTATATTTATAAAATAAATAATAACACTAGACATGTGGCAAAGCTACGAGTTTCGCCTCGCTGGCTAGGCGCTAGGTAGACGTCATGAAAATACTTTGAAATTATCAACACACACTGGAATATCACACACAGGAATGCGGGCACGCGTCCAACAGCCAGCCAATACCACCCGAAGGTCATAACTTCCCAACCCCGGGAAGCCTGACACGGACCCAGAAGCATACTTCACTAATTGAAGCAAAACTTACGCTACGGGACTGTCGAGCAACCAGTCAGCTTACCTTCATCTAGTAGGATAAAAGTGCAGCCATTATTAACGCGTACTGAACGCCGCACTGCATCACGCAACATTAACCCAAACTAGTGAAAAGTTCACTGGTGTCGGCACAAGGCAGGACCACGAGGGATAAAGAACATCCGAATAAGATGCGCCGGCATCAACACACCTACTCCAAATACATTGCAGGGCTGCGGTGCATCCCAGCCCAGGACACTCCTGCCACGCCCATATAGCCCCACCCTTACTCGATAGGCGTCGCGAAGTCAGTAAACAAATGAGATTCAAAAACTCACTAGGGTACCGCCCCGAGATGCGGAACGCAGCGGAGCCTGAAAGGTACGTCCGGTGCAGGCTGAGTCGCAGAGCAAAGAATGGAGGAATGACAAGCCTGATTCATGCGTCTGGTCAGAAATCCACACAAAGTACAACATCCACGATATGTATGGACAAGCTTATTGGATAGTTATTCTTATTTGTCCTTTTTGTTTTTATTTTTTACTCAAAGTTTTTCTTCGTATTGAGAACCCATATTTCATAATTACTGAAGCCAATGATGAGGTCGCGTGCGTTCCTTCCTATGATGGAAGGCTGTCCTCAGTTTAGAATGCTCTGCGTCGGTAGACTTCAAACTACTTGCGGCTTAGTGTTATGAAAGAGGATGGGTGCCTTATGTAATAGGGCATGTTCGGATCATGATGGAGGGGGCCACTACTAAATAGCATTGTTTTGTAGGCTCGAGTCCACGCTTAAATCGGAGATGGACACACTTGTTTGGGTGCGGAACTTTAGGTGGTGTTTTTGTGCAACTAAGCCATTTGCCTCTTTCGTTCATATTACTTGTTTTCACAGTTTCTGCCTACTCGCGGTGGCTTTAGTTTTGTATGCTACGGTTTTCTATTCAATTAGGGCCGGTCTTGTCAGCTGCATTATTTGGTGTTTGCTATCTAATTTTGCGATTATTGTGTCTTCTAGGCTACACCGAGTTCCTCTGGCTAGGTCCTACCCTTAGATGACTAAGGGGGGGCACAGGCCCGCATTTTCTCTTTCATTCTGACGCACCTCATGAGGGTTTTCTTCCCTATCGAGGTGCATTTCCTGGGCCGGACTGGCCTGATTTTGTAG